>JAJLRX010000244.1:0-104900 GCA_030567275.1 Hanseniaspora lachancei | reverse complement strand
ATGCTAAGAGGAAATCATGAGTGTAGGCATCTAACCTCTTACTTCACTTTCAAAAATGAAGTCATGCACAAATATCAAAAAAATAATTACACAGCTGAACCGCCAAGTTCATTTACAAGTGTTGAGATTTACAAGGCATTCTGTATGTCATTCAATTGCCTACCCATTGCAGCAGTGCTTAACGAACAATATTTCTGTGTTCATGGTGGTATATCACCTGAACTGGAAAGTGTTGAAGATGTCAATGAAAAAATTACTGATAGATTCAAAGAAATTCCTAGTTCGGGTCTTTTTTGTGATTTGCTGTGGTCAGATCCGCTAGATGATTATGATGATTCAAATGAAACTAATCTTTTTATTGAAAACACACAGCGAGGATGTTCTTATATGTACACTTTTGATGCAATAACCCAGTTCTTAGAGAGGAATGATTTGTTGTGTGTTATAAGAGCACATGAAGCACAGGATCACGGTTATAGAATGTACAAGAACTCTTCAAAATTCAATTTTCCAACACTAATTACGATTTTCTCGGCTCCTAATTACCTAGATACCTACAACAACAAGGCAGCCATTCTTAAATTCGAAAACAACACAATGAACATTAGACAATTCAATCACTCAAGGCATCCTTACAATCTTCCAAAGTTCATGGACGTGTTTACTTGGTCCTTACCATTTGTTGGTGAGAAGGTGACTGAGATTTTGCTGGGGGTTTTGAATATATGTTCAGATGAGGAATTGAGTGATGATTTGGAATCTGATGTACCGAACTTTACCATTGATGAAATGTTAGTAAATAATCAACCAAAAAGCCAGAAAAATAGCAGCAATGGTGACTGCAAGGATAATCTACAGAAGAAAATATCCAACATATCGCGTCTATCTGATATTTTTGCACTATTGAAAAAAGATAGCATGGATGTGAATATTTTGGATAATGATGAGAACAAAGAGCTAATTTCTGATTTGGATGAATTCAGTGCATCCAAATTGATTGATGCAATTAATGAGAGATTGCCGCCGGAATTAAGTAACGCCAATAAACTTGAACGTTTGAAATTCTTGAATGAAAGCGGCTCTTCGTTGAACAAAACTTCTAGAACTTATCATAGTTTGGTAGCCTTATTAATAGATGAAGAGCAAGAAAAGAAATAGACACTGGTTATACCATCCCATTCAAATAGCAACAATCATAGTTTTCCATTTATATGACAAAATTACCTTAATAGTATTATATCCAGTATATATTCATATTATATAAAGTGTATACATAATATTGATATGACCTTTCAAGATAGATATTAACTGGTGACAAATAATTTACAATCATTCAATATATATTTGCTTCTTTTATTTTTTTTTCTTCCACTCTTATTAATTTGTCTGATAAAACATACAACTAAAAAATTTGAAAAAAAAACTCAGAAATAAAATAAAAAAGCACCTAATTGTGTAATCTCTTTTCGTATGAGTGTAAGTTGTGAACACCACCTTCTAATTGGGCACTGGCAGTTCTAAATTCGAATCTGATGTTACCCTTGTCAGTTTCTGTTCTTAAAGCATCTAAAGAAGTAACACCGATATCTTGACAAGAGTGTTGTAAACCAGCGTATAAGTAAGGAATAAATTTAGTAATAGAACCCTTATCAACAACGGCACCAGAAACACCTTGAGCAACAAAGACCCTGTCACCTTCGGAGAAGTATCTGGAAGTGGCAGCATTACCCTTAACATCAGTTTTTTGCATAGCATCAATGGAACCCATACCTCTGTAAGTTTTTAATCTCTTACCGTCTCTGAAGAAATATTCACCTGGGGATTCAGTAGTACCAGCAAGCATACCACCCATCATGACAGTGGAAGCACCTAAAGCTAAGGCTTTGGTGATGTGACCAATGTTTTGAACACCACCATCAGCCATGGTTGGAACACCAAATTGGTTGGCAAATTGAGAGACGTTGTATACAGCAGAACCTTGAGGTCTACCACAGGCCATAACTTCTTGGGTGATACAGATGGAACCAGAACCCATACCAATTCTTAAACCATCACAACCAGCAGCGATTAAGGAAGCAGCTTGTTCTCTGGTGACAACGTTACCACCAATGACCTGTAAATCCTTGAAGGTTTCCTTGATCCACTTAATCATTTCCAATTGGAAGATAGAATTACCTTGAGAAGAGTCAATTACAACAACATCTAAACCAGCTTCAACTAGTTTGGTTAATCTATCTCTGTCAGATGGTAAGGTACCAATAGCAGCACCACATAACAATTGCTTGGTGGTGGCACTCTTGGAAGCCAATGGGTAAGATTGGTTCTTCATCAAATCAGTTCTACTTAACATACAGACTAAGTTAAAGTCATCATCAACAATTGGTAATTTACCCTTTTTAGTCTTCATCAAGATATCGTTACCTTCAGATAAGGTAATACCCTTCTTTGCATGGACTAATTCCTTACTATTAGTCATTATATCGGCTAATAAGGTGTTGTCATCTTCAACGAATTGAATATCCCTGGAGGTGACAATACCAACTAACTTACCTGGGAATTCACCGTTTTCTATTTTGATTAAATGATATTTATTATGAAATATTTAATTGTTAGTAAAAGATAATTGGAGTTCAAACACTTTGTTTTAATATTGCATTAAGTTGGGATGATTAGACAATTTATTTTCTTCAAATATTCAGTAGAAATAGATTAGTAGATGTAATCAAATTAGAGTAACAATAATAAAACATTTTAGAAGCTTTTAATTGAAGATTTTATCTAAACGGTTGGTTCTCAATAGGAAATGGTAATGTTTATCAGAATCGTAATATAATTTATCTACAAGATCGTTTGATCATTAAATTCAGTAGAACGAAAGTTATTATAGGTTGAACATCATGTAAAAAAAAAGAAATTTTTTTCCTTCTCTAGCACATTACCTTATATTTCCTGCTGAGCCAATGTTATTTAAGTTTCTTAAATTGTCAAAAACATTTTATTATTATTATCTAATTGCAATAATCTCCTAATCTATAATCTTTTTTCGGAAAATATATTTTAACGAAGATTAAAAAATACACCCGAAGAGAAAATAATATCAAATCGCAACTTGCATTATATTCTTAGTTGTTTATTTTTTTGAAATAATTACATACCAGTAATTGGGAATCCAGAAAAGCCTAACTTTTCAGATATGGCTTTGGCAGTGGCAACAGTGTCCTTTGGAGATAAAACAACAGGATCGTTAATAAAACCGTTTTCAAATTTCTTGACTTTCTTAACCATAGCAGCTTGATCTTCAGCACTACAGTTGTGTTGGATAATACCAATACCACCTAATAAGGCCATGTAAATGGCCATGTTAGCTTCGGTGACAGTATCCATAGGAGAAGAAACAAATGGAGTGTTTAAAGTGATCTTCTTAGTCAATCTGGTCTTCAAAGAAACAACGCTGGATGGGAACTCAATTTTACCAGGTAAAACCAAGAAATCGTTGTAGGTTAAGCCACCTCTAATTTTGGAGTCCATTAATTGTGAAATACTTAAACCATCTTTTTCAGGGTATTCAGCTAAGTATTCTTGAGCCTTTGAGCAATCTTTGAATTCAGACATTGTTGATTGGTTTAATTAGGAATTAAGATCTTGTTTTAGTATCTAACAAAGAGTTATTAACTTCTAATGATTGGGGTTGATATATTCCAGGATTACTGATAGATTTTTTAATTTACAACCAAATAAAACATCAAAAATGAATATAATTTACTAAGCTTAATGTTGTAATAAATAAGAAGAAAACAAAACTAAAACTTGAAAACTAAAGCAACTACAAGAAGTTGGAAAAAGAAAAGACAAAAAAAAATAACCATTGAGAGAAGTAGGGGGAGGAAAAAATTTTTTAATGAGAAAAACTTTGCATAAAATTTACCCTTTTGGACAACAATGATTTTGTTAAATAAAAAAAAAGAAACGTTTCTGTTAAGTCCTTATGACTAATCGATTAGCTTAATAGCTTTCTGATGGTTGACTGTTGGATACTTTTTATTCACCTTTATGATAAAATGCTTAAAGAGCAGTTGAAATCATTGAATGTATACTATCTATAAATAATGTATATCTTTATTTTATATGTACAACTGGTAAAGTTGATAGATTTGCTTAATGTTAAGGTAGCATTGTTTTAGTTTCTCTTTTATTTTATATATTTTTCTGTTATCAGTTTTAAACGCGTATCCATTTACAACCATTTCTTGAAAAAGCTCGGTGGGGGAAAAAACAATATATATTACAACCATAATTAAATTACATATACATAAAACTAGAAAACTATTTCTTTGATCTAATAACCGTATTTCAGTAATAATAAAAGTACTCTACTCTTTTTGAAAACAGCTTATACTTCAGTATGGTAATCAATAAAAACACTCATTGGAACCTAGGTGGAGGTGGGGATTCGAACTGGACTCTCCAAATGGCTGGAAACTCTCTGGCGGTGCAGGGGCTGGAGCTGACTATGATAATGGTCGGTAATTTGTGGGGACTCTATTTGCTATATTTATCATAGTATTCCATACTTTTTTTACCAAGTTCCTAGGTATTAATTAAAACTTAACTTTTCAATAATACAACTGCTCTAAAAAAACTATCATTGTATCAAAGAGGAAACTGGTATGTAAACAAAATTTTCGGATACTTCACCTTTTTTATATTTTTCAATTTTTTTTTTTTCGACATCGAGTTTAACTAAAACTCTTGAACGTAAACAATTATCAATATCATCACCTAGCATCATTTCCCTTTGATTAATATTTATTATTTGTCCTAGAAACTCTTCTTAAATAGATAGTTTTAAAGTTTTTTACGTTATCCCTGTATAAAAAAAAACCGATAATAAAATAATAACTAAAAGCATACAAAAATCAGAGTATAAACATGATTGAACACAGCAACGACTTAAAGTTGCCTGATCTTCCTCCATTGAGTTCGATTTCAAGAAGATCTGCAAATGGGAAACAATTCCAAAGTCCAGTATATACAGCCAATCAAAAAGAGAAAAACATATTGATTATTCAAAAACATGAAAAGACAACCTATGATTCACAAATAATTGAAAGGCTGACGACAAGGGAGGATAGTGAATCAGATGTGAATGAAACGATCATTAAAGATGAGAAATATCAACATCTAGTTACTGAAAATGAAGTAGAAGAGAGAGTTCTTCACAGTAATGAATTTGAAATAAAACAAACGTCTGTATACTACGCCGAAGAAAATCCAATTCAAAATCAGTTTGTATTAGATGCTGATAACACGTTAAACAGATTGCATTTGTACGATAATACCATGAAGTCAATTCAGTCAAATGATACAACAATGACCATTAATGAACAGGATGAGACAACCTTTCTAAAGTTTAATAAGCCGCCAAGTGTGAAATCTTCAGCTTCAGGCTTTAGGCAACTAAAAACAAGTAATCAGTTGGGAAGACCAGTACCACCCCCAATCACAATCTCGCCAATTGCTAACACATCATCTGATGAAATCAACCCTGTGGATAACCTTCCTTCCCCACTAAGCAAAAGAAGACCTAACATTCAACTTACAAGTAGAAGAAATAATGAACATGGAATGCAAGGAGCTTCTATACTTCCTCCTAGAACTGATTCTTCGGTCTCATATATGGATCCGATGGCATTCAATAAATCAAAATACACAGCAACCAGAATCAAAACTACAGACCTTTTGGAAGATCTTCAGCTTTTCCAATATGCAAAGCCAAGCAGCTTCATCAACGTGAATCAGCAAAGAAATTCATCAATTGGAACCAATCTTACATCGCTCTCCAGTCCCATCAGTGGAGATGTGGACTATTTCAACAAAAATAATTCTGCTTATCTTGATTTTATCCAAAATCGGGGTAGCAGTGGGACAAGTCCTTTTGACTCTTTTGTCAACACCTCTAGCAACACATTGATCAAAGTTCAAAGTTCAAACTCTAAACCCCATACCAACAGTGGCAGCAATTTATATCAATTTCAATACCGAGTGCCTTCATCATCACACAAAAGTGAAAATAGAACAACAAGTATAAGCTCATACAGTGGGAGTAAGCCATTGGCGCAGGTCCCTAGTGTGTCTATGCCTACACAACTTTTCAAAATAGAATTACTTGAGGAGCATCATGTAAAGGAGTGCGTGGATGTTTCATCCATGAATGAAATTTATCAATGGCTGTTGAAGATTTACTTTGAATGGTTTTCTGAGTATTTGTTTGATAAGTTGATTTTTTTCCAAATAATCCAAATACTTATAGAGTTTCATATGTCTGCCAAGTACAATGAGGCATTCATAAACAAGAATGTTGATCAAATTATAGAGTCCTTATTGAAGCAGAAGGCGATCAAATTTGAGAAGGGACTTTCAAAAGAATTGCTTGTGAATGATAATATAAACAACTCTGTTTATAGTGGTTCACATAGAAACCCAAGTGTCTTAACGGGAGATGATGATGAGTTAACTATCATTACACCAGGACTTGATGTTTTTGGTGTTTTACCTGAACTAACAAGTTGCTTCTGTTGTCAAAGATTTGTTATCGATAGCAAGTACAAGTGCTATAGTTTTACATGCAGTAAGTTCAATATCAACGAGAATTCTTCTCAAGTTTCAGGAAATTTATCTCAAAATATAGCTAGCTCTCACAAGAAACTTAAAAATGGGACTATTGGTGTGTGGTCTGAATACTGGAATATAACTAACGAAGATATACAGAACATACCGCCACTTGAGCTGAAAAAACAAAGCTTTATCTTTGACTTAATTATCTTGGAAGAGAGATCAATAAATCTGGCTAATGCGGCAACAGAAATATACGGTAAAAAATTCTATAGCTCCCTGTTACCAAAGGATCCTAATTTTGAAGACAAGGCATTTGCGATATTTGCCAAGATGGCTAATTTGCACAAGGCCTACATTTTAGATCCATTGTATGAAAAGTTGAATCATGATGGGAAATTTATTAATACTGTAGGTGAGATCTACTTAAGATGGGTTTCAAATGCTAGCAAGTTGTATTTTGAGTACACCGAATGCATGGGGTATGTCAATGAAGTTTTTGAATGGGAAAAGGCACAGCCCACATCCAGTTTAAAAAAATGGATTCAAGAAATTGAGGAAACCCCTGAAATCAAGATGTCAAAACTGTACCACGATGTCATTTTCTTTGGGGGATTTTTCAAATCTTTACAAAATTTACCTCTAACCTTAAGCTCTATCTTGAGATGTATAACCCCAGAACATGATGATTATGACTTTATTACGATAGCTTTGGAGGAAATTCGAGCTCTGAGCAATGCTGTTGACAAACTTCTGGGTATCACTTCCGATAGATGTCGTATTCTTAGAATTAATAGACAACTGGTGATGAACAAACATATAAAGGGAAAGCTAGATGCCTTGACAGATGGTCAGAAAAAAGACTTATTGTCTCAAGTCAATCAAGAAGAAGTCACTGAAAAGTTAGAATTGAGATTGAATGAAAAGCAAAGAAAATTGCTGTGTGAGGGAGATGTTTTGAAAAAAAAGGATTTCTATAGACCACCGAATGTTGCCTCACATACAAGGTGTTTGTTGTTTTTGTTTGATAATATTCTGTTGATCTGTGAAAAAATAATCAAAAATGGTCAGTATTTCTACAAGTTGATTGAGAGACCAATTCCTATTGATTATTTAAACTTAGAATCAAAATTCAATGTCACCCAATCTTTGGAGTTCAAAATCAGAAATATTGCCACAAATGAATCATTCAGCTTTCTGGTGCCATCCACTGATATACTCCTAAAATGGACAACATCAATCTCTTCGATGTTACAAATGTACAATCACAATAAGGAAGATCCTATAATTTTTAAGTTGAAATGTGTCAATGATTCTTTCTCTTACAAAGACAAGAAACAGTCACAAAGTTTGACTGTTCCTACCAAGAAGTCTGCATTGGATTATGCTTTGAAGCATATCTACAATAAAAATGACTGTCTTGAAGAGAATGATGAAGAAGACTTATTCACTTTCAATGGTAAAGCACAGGAAAATGAAGAGATATGTGATGATAGTGGTGAGCGGTTTTTGAATGCTGATGTTATAAGGTATTTGTCGTTTAGCTTTGAAAGCTCGAAGTATAGGCTTATTGCAACAACATCAGGAATATACTTGAAAAGTTCAGCGGAGAAAGATCAATCTATGAAGAAAAATGACAACAGACTTGGTGGGTGGAAACTTGTTTGTAAAGTTAGCAATATCGAAAAGATTGAGCTTTGTCCTATGATAAACTTTTTCATAGTTCTAGATGCCAAGGGGATGCTGTATTACATTAGCTCCCAAAGCTTAATTATTTCATACAACAAACATGTTCATGATCGAAACTATAAGATGATACAGCAATCCAGTGAAGATGATGAAGCGGTTATTGGGATTGTTATCAATGACAAAGTGGATGATTTCAACATTGCAGATGACTTAGAGAACAGTATTCAGCTTTGTTATCAAAGAAAGGGCAAGATCATCTGCACTATACCAGAGTATGACTTTTCTTCAAATAGTATAGGATGCTTCAAAGTACACAAGTCTTACAAGTTACCAACCGGACATCACTTAACAGTTAACAAAACTGCAAGTGCTGCACCAAGTTATTTCCCAACTTTTGTAAGAAACAAGCATCAAGTGACCTTTTTCAAAGAATCTTTCATTGTAGCACATTCGTCAAAGGGATTTTTATTGTACAACACTGTATTCAATGCTAACGGTGTGAGTCTACCGCATTTCCCAGATGTTTTGATTGAGCCAAATTATGAAAGCGAAAAGAAAGATGAGATTGTCACTTTGGAAAAACTGTCAAAGGAAAGGCTGTTGTTGAATAGAGTGCAAGAAATTATTAGAGGTAAGATATCTGCAATCAAGAGTTTTATGATACACTCAGGTAAGAACATCGTGTTTGTATACAGTAACACTGTAGTGTTGATGAGCAATTCAGGAGATGTTGTCAATGGGATCAAAGATGTTTTGATGATTGATTTCAACATAAATAGTTGTGAAATGCATGGAGATTATCTGATATTATGTGGTGACAACTTGGTTCAAATTTATGACTTGAATCAACAACTTTTAGTTGAGGCACCAATGTCTGAAATATCTTTATGTCAAATAGTTAAGGGTAAAAAGATGAAATTAATATCATCAGAAACGACAAATAAACCGGTTTTGTTAATGAGTCATCCACTTATAGTTGGAAAACAACTTGTATTAGAGCTTGTAAAGAAATGATCATCTATGTTTGCTTATATATAAATCTCTATTATAACTTTTTTTTTTATCCTGTTCATTTCCATTCAACATCAAAGTCAAGCTCTTCACCGGCTTTGAATGGAACTACAGAGACACCGTTACCATCAGTAATTTCATTTTCAATTGTGATTTTCTTTTCAACCAGGTAACAATTTTCTTGTGGTAATTCCTTTTCTTCCAAACCGTAGAATTTCAAACCATTTGAAGACAAAAACTTTTTAAAATTGTTCCAGTCCCCATTGTTGTCTTTCCAGAATTGAGCTAATATTTGAACACAGTATTTTGAGACGTAAACACCAGCTGCACATCCCAAAAGCTTATTTTTGTTGCAAACAATATGAGGAGCAGAGTCGGTACCCAAAAAGAATCTTGTATCACCTGATAAAACAGTTTCGATCAATGCTCTTTTGTCTTCATATGTTTTGGCAACAGGCTTACAGAAATTCAAAGGAGACCCGACAACATCATCAATGGTTAAAAATAAGTGATGGATGGTGATGGTTGCAGCAACGTAAGGAGAGTTAATTTTTTTAACGGCATTGATGGCAGCAGCAGTGGTACTATGCTCCAATACAATCTTCAAAGTAGGGAATCTGTTGTGTAAAGTTTCTAGAACTGGCAAAAACTCAGGTTCAGCAGACATAACGGTTGTGTTGGAGCCCTCCTTGTGAGGGTTTTCACCATGAATGTTTAGAACCAAGCCGTATTGTTGCATTTTTTCAAATACAGGATAGAACGGGGTGAAATCTGTTGGGTCAACACCGTTCTTGGAGTTGGTAGTAACACCAGCGGGATAAACTTTGATACCATGTATGTAGTCCTTAGCCTCATCCAGTAATTCGGGAGTGATGTCTTCATTCAAATAAAAAGACATTAAAAACTTGGTCTTAGGGGAAAGAGCCTCCAATTTGGATTTGTATTCCTTGACTTGCGTGATGGTAGTGACAGGTGGTTGTAAGTTTGGCATAATGTAAGCAACGTTAATCCCGCCTTCTCTAACAGTAGGTGTGACCAAATCACACATTTGGCCATCTCTCAAATGGACATGCATATCACAGGTAGTGCCTATTTTTAAAGGAAAAGTAGACATTTTATGTATATATTTTATTCGATGGTATTCCTATAAGAAAATATAAGAGAATTATAGTTTTCAAGAAGTCCTAGTTATTGCACTTGATGGTTGTTATGAATTAAGAATGATAGCAATATACTGCAACCTGATGAGGTTATCATAGTGTTTCAACAATGAAGAAGTTGAATAAAACAATCTAAAATCTGAATTTTTTCTTAAAATGATTTCCATTTTTTTCTTTTTCTCTCTCTCGGATTTAAGATAAAATTAATTTTTGAGAAAAAAAGCTTAAAATGTTAACATTGTTTTGGTATAGTCACGTGTTAATTACATTATGTTTACATCAAAAAAGTAAACTCAATAAAAAAGTAAAAAAATTTAGCTTACTAACAAGAGATGTAAAAGCAGTTTTAACAAAGAGGCAATTTTAACAATGTAAACAAATACAGTAAAGTATATTACATATTAAGCCAAAGACTTTATTTGATGATTAAGATCTGTTTTACCCACAATATATAAATCAAGAGTAATAATATACCAGTCTTCAAATATTGATCATACAAATATAAATATGTCAGATAATATCAATGAACTTATTAAAAAACTAAAACAGAAATTCCCTATTAGACTACTACCCAATGAAATTGCAAGTTCAAAGTATGAAATAAAGAGCACACAAGAAGCTGAACAATTGAAAGCCATTTTATCAAAAAAGTCCAAATACAACAAAAGTTTGATTAAAATTATAAATGAAAACATCATAAACCGTAATATAAATATTAAAGAAGAAACAATATATGAAGATCTGTCTGAATGGCTAACAGTTGAAGAATCAGAATATTTCTTAAATAAAGAATACGCTAATATAGTTGATGATTTAGTAATATACCAAGTACCATTGAATGAAAAAGACACTTATACACAAATATTTATCAAAGAACAGAGAGAGCTTCTTGCCAGCCATGGAACCACTGGATTTAGAACTTGGGAAGCAGCGATGGTATTTTTTTATTATGTGACAAGGATCAACCCTGATATAATCAATGAACTAGTAAATACGAAAAACGCATTGGAGTTAGGATGTGGTACAGGATTTCTGGGAATATTTTTAAGCAAAATTTTGAGAAGTACCCAGTTTTGCCTGACGGATGGAAGCCATATGGTAGTTGACCTATGCAAAGAGAATATTCAGCTAAATGAGGTTGATAACAGTTACATTGAATGTAAAGAGCTTTTATGGGGACATCAAGATGATATCAAATCAGAAAAATATGATTTCATATTTGGAGCGGACATAACGTTTGATAGTAGATTCATCCCATTGCTAGTTGAAACGATAGAAGATTCGTTAGGTGACAAAGGTGTCTGTCTGATATCAGCAACCATCAGAAATGAAGATACGATAAAGACACTGTATGAGTCATTGGAAAATTTGAATGAGCTCACAAAAGACACAAAAACCAACAGTTCAAAATGGAATTTGGAAAAAATATTTGAAATCAACAACAGTTTTTGTGACACTGGAAAGAACCTTTCACAAAGAGACCAATTTGTAAAAGAATACTGGTTTGAGGACTTGCTGGCCGATGTTCATATTTACAAAATATATAAAACCTTTTGATGATTTTTTGGTTTCTTTTGGTAGAAGATATTATTACGATGTTTAAAATGAGTATTTACATAGTAGAGGAAAATCAATTAAACTCTTGATCAACTTTACATAAACAAAAAGCGAAAGTATAACAAAGAATAAGAAAAAAATAAGGAGCACTAAAAATATTAGCAACCATACAATTTCAATGAGCGATATTCCTGCTGATCATAAATCAACTGAGCAGGTTGCATTTGTAAGAAGATCTTCGTTGGGGACAAACGAGTTTAAGGAACACATGTTTAATATCAAATCATGTATTGATGAAAACAAAAACTTGAAGGAAGATTGTAAAAAATTGCTTAATGCTTATACCACTGTACAGGCTGATCTACTGAAGCTATCAAGTGAAATGAAAATACTAAGTTCAAGCTTTTTACAGTTAAATACACTTGAGAAAATGAATAATACCTTACAGGAAAAAGTTGTTCAACAAGAATCATTAATACATGAGCAAAAAAAAACCATACAGGCTTCTAGTAAAGAGAGCAATAAATGCCTTGAGGAGCTAAAAAAGCAAGTATTGGACCTAAAAAAGGAAAACCTTAAAAGGACTTCAGCTAATGAAAAAGAGTATAAACTTATCTTGGAGGCAGAAGAAAAAAGGAAAAATGCTGAGTTAGCGAGAGTTAAAAATGAGCAATCAAGAAATGCTAGTGAAAAATTGAGAATTGGAAATGAGAAAACAAGAAAGAACAATGAAGAGCTGGCAAGAGGACTTATGAAATCATTACAAGATAAAATTTTGGAAAGCGCCCAAATAAATTTAAACTTGAAAAAAGATGAAAGCAACAGGAAATCAGCAGAGAAAATAAGAGAAGAGCATGAAAGCAATAGGACCAGAAAAGAGTCAGAAACAGTCGAAGCTGTACTTACTTCAAGCGAGTTGTTAGGCAAGAAAATTGCTGAGATCGAGTTAAAGATAAAAAATATGCTTAAAAATGATGGTAAGGTTAATGAATCATCAGCTATTGACAAAATTGAGATATCTAATGTGATCGAGGAATCTAAATCCAAACCGGTTATTAATGAAGAGGCTTCAAATGCAACAAATAATATTAATTTGTTATTACCTGAAGTAGTAAAACCTGCTTTACCATTAGTAAAGCAGGAATCAGGGGAAGCCAACAAGGCTACTGAAACTCATATTGTGGTAGAAACAGTTGTAGAGCCAAATACTTTGCAGATTGACAATAAAAGCATTCAGGGTTGTATGGAAAATGACAGTAAGGATAGAAAGAATAGGAAAACAGCTATCGATGCTGTTGTTAATGGTTCAGAGCTTGATATAGTTGACAAGAACACTCAACCTATTACAAAAGAAAAGAAACTAAAAAGAGAGCTGACTGTACTAGATGACATGTTAAATTTTGATCAAGAAAACATAGACCAAAGCAATATATTAGTAGAATCTACAAAAAGTAAAGAAGACTCAACCATTGTGAAGGTGTCTTTAGTAGAGCAAAAACACATTGAACAAGATCAAAACGAAAGTATAGTGTTACCTGCTGCTGAATTATCAATAAATTCTTTAAAAAAAACAAAGTTTGGTAGTGAAGCAGCAGTGAATTTAAATGTACCTGATGTGATTGAAGAGCCAGGAATCCTAACGTCTAATATTAAGACAGCATTAGCAAATACAAAGGAGAGTATTAACATGCCAGTGAGCACCAAAACACCAAAAGAAAGGGTGGAAGAGCCATTAATAAACCCTGAAAGTCCAGCATTGAAGACAAATAACGATGTTTTTTCGGGGTCTACGAGTGAGACCTTAGTGGGAGATGAACAGTCGAAAGAAGCCTTTAACTCTGAAGGAGGCAAAATAAACGAAAGTGATGAAGTGATTGTGGATATGCAGTCTGGGAATGAGAAGGGGAGGCCTATCTAGTGGAAATGAAGGGAATCGAGACTACGGAGTGAAGTTGATGGGTGTAACGCTTATAATAATAACATATTTTCATATTTTTGGAGAGGTGCAAAAAAGTCTCAATAAGTAGTATATATATCATGTCAATTATCGACTAGATAAAGCCTTGATGAGACTTTTATCGGGATAACTGTGAGATTTTTATCGGGAGGGAATGTTTTTTTTGAAGGAACATCAGGGCCACCCTTCCATTGGCGGAGATTTACAAAGCCCAATTCTACTGAAAGTGCAAAAAAAAATAGTGTTAAAATCAGATGACTTTGCACAGAACCGTTTAGAAAAAAAAAAAAAACATAGGGAAAAGGGTTTACACCAAAAAATAACATGTGATGTTTTTTTTTACCTGTGTGCAGTTGTTGAACAGTTACCTTTTACTAGACATAAGTCCATTGTGAATAAAACCTGGACACCCACACTTTCGTTAATAGTCAAAGCTTTATAAATAGTAAGCTTTTCTTTTTTTTTAAAATAGAACATTCGTATCCTGCCATGGTTTTATTTTAGTAGCCTTCATATTTAAGCACAATGATTAATATGATTATTACTGGGGGTTTCCTTTTCTTTTAATTAATGCTCTAATTCTAAAAAGAAAAAAACAACCCCCACCATATAAAAAATAACAACCCGTGGTAGTTACGCAAGATGGCTCTCCGCAACTACATGTACAGCAAACACAATCAAGACAACAACATTAACACACTGATATTTCATAAGGGTGCTCAAACAAGCAATGCAGAGAGCGCAGCACGCGATAAGTCCATTCAGAAAAAGGACACTCAAACCACAGAAAGCATAAATGATGAAGAAAGATCAAAGACACTAGTGTCAAATGCAGAGGACACAAAGGTGCCACCCATAGCCACAAATGACGAGGATCTTAGAAACAACTCCATAAACACTCTTTACAGCACATCGGATACTGTGCACAATGCTGAAGCGAGTACTTCTACCAATGCTCCTGAGAGCATAGCTTGAAATTTTGTTACTAATAGATTTACAATCAACATACCAAAGAAAAATAATTAGGGTAAAGTCTGCCAAAATGCATTATATTATAAATTGCAGTGATATCGGAGTTGTTTTACATCAACAAAATTAATAATAAATACAGATATATATTAGCTACATATAACTGGGATCGCTAGAAAAAAAAAAAGATAAAAAAAATAAGGTATGGTTTGCCTAACTCTTGCATAAGAACCCCTTTTTATAACAGGCATATGCATTGGTAAGTTGTGAAAGCCTACAAATTCTTAAATATCAAAACACTATCAGTGACCAATCACTCTTATTCGTTTACAGCCACCATCTGGGATCAAAACCAACATGACATGAGTGATTTCCTTTTTCAAGTTCAAGTCAATTTCCAGGACCTTGTGCGCAACACCCTTTGTTTCGTCTATCAATGTTTCCCATTGCTTATCGCCATGGGACACTTCGTCGTGGCTCTGGCTGCTCAATCCTAGCACCTTGAAGTAGTTGGGAAAGTTGCCCTTGAAGTCAGTTGTGTCTACCACAATCCTTTGCACAAATTTAATCCTCTTGCCCAGCTTGACAATGGCCCAGTCAGTGTGGCCTTTGTCTCTGGACCTCTTGGTTTCCCAGCCATCGCCCATGTTGCAGCCACTTCCTGGGAGCAGCAAGTTGGATGGCGATGAGTAGTGCTGGTTGGATGCTGCAGTGATGATCCCACCATTTAACACACTGGCCCAATCTTGGTTCTTGTCGCCCAGTTCCTGAACTGACTCACACTCAACTTCAACCCTTCCGTACAATCTGAATCTGGAAATCCCTCCATCTGGGAACATCTTGAACTTGAAAATGTTGAAACTCTTTTCAGTTAGGCCATTTGTGTTCAAGTAAAAATGTCTTTGGTTTGGTTCCAGTTTACTCTTGGCAACAACACAGTCCCACTTCAATTGTGCAAGGTTGCAGTCACCGTAGAAATCATCCAAGTACGATCCCTCAACCTCAAAGAACTCTCCATTGTTCCCCGTAAAGAAAGTGGTGTCCACTTCGCAGCCGACTATTTTGGAGCCCTTTTTCACTCCTGATCTGATAATAACATAGTCAAACTCAGCAGAGTTGTGTCTTCTGGTTTCCCACCCATCGTACCACGCACCCTTATCAGTGAACACATTGTTCTTTTGAACGGGAGAAGTGGGCTTGAGCAAGTTAGCAGCATCAGCAAAAAACTCATCACTTATTTCAAGGATCTTGGTGTCCGGCAAAACATTGCTTATAACGTTTGAGGAGTGGTACTTTTTGCTGATAAGTTGAACAAAGTCAGATTCGTAATTGATTAGTGTTGTCATGATCAATAACTTATTACAACTGTTTGGGTTGCATGCAGCTATTTATTTTTTTTCAAGTGTCTATACAAATCTTTTATAAGTAACAACAATCAGATATATACAGTTTATATACCGTTTCTCATACTACTGATAAGAGCACGAAAAAAAAAAAAAAAATTATCATTAATTAGTTTTTAGCCTAATTTTTTATTTTTTTTTTTGTTTATCGGTAATCACCGGGTTTGGTTAATAACAAACAAATACATAATTTATAGATACATTCTACTCCTTTATGATACCCTTACCTACACACACCTTTTTAACATTATCCCAAAACAAGTTGCTTGCTTCTATGTTTCTATAGGCCTTGTTCTTGTCTAGGAAGTATCTATGCACATTCCATTTCTCTATATTTTCAGGCATATTCTTGTCATTCAGGCCAAAGTAGACACCGTTGCAGTGCTTAAACAGCTCATCTGGATTGCTCCATTTGTAGTCTTGAAACTGCCATTCTTGTCCACTGACAATGATGGCTACAACTCTGTCCCAGTACTCAGGCTTGGAGAACAACCTTGTGTTGTTGACAACATTGAATCTTAATGTTTGTCCAACAACAACATTGCTTTGTTCATTCTGCTTGGTTACATCAAATCTCTTGGATATTTTGATTATGTCAGTGTCTATATCAACAACATCGCTGCTTGACATAAACTGCCCATTCAACAAAAATTCTCTGACATTGGCCATTGTTATTACAGACGAGGCAGATGATGGAATCAGTATAACAGGATCCTTACCTTTGCCGATGGTTGGCTTGGCAACATTTTGAGAGGTGTTCTTATTAATTCCATGGCTTTGATTAGTCGTTTTGTTTTGGCTTTGTTCCAGGGAAGCCAGTACTGAGATTTCCTTGCTGAGATCCTTCACCAATTGTTCTGTTTGATCAACCAAAAAGTTGAAATCCACTAGCTTCGATCCTCTCATCAGGGAGTTGTGGTCAGTCAATGATCTTTCGTTAACTCCAATGTGTTTGTTGTCCTTATTTAGTCCATCCATATCAAAATCATCATTTGCACTGTCATTCGCGTTTGCCTCTTTGTCCATATCAACATCTTGTGCTTGTTCTTGATCGTTTAAACCAGTGTTTGCTGAGGCGCTCTTCAGCAGAGTTTGATTTTCTTCGTCAATGTATCTTGAGTCGTCTTTACTACCACTTAACCACGCAATCAAGTCGTTTCTGATCAAAAACGCAACGTTTTGAATGTTTTTAGTTTTACAATCATTTAAGTAATCAGCTGCAGAGGTGTCCTTGTTTAACCAACAATGATAAACCACTCTAAGAGATACATTGTTCTTCGTGAAGTTTGTTGCTTCGTCTATAAAGTAATCATTGCCATCTATTTTCACTATAGAAGCCCTCGTTATGTCATTGGTACTTTCTTCCGGCGTTGTCATCAAACTTGTAGGTTTGTTATTTATAATAGCATCTTTCAGTGCTTGAAGGTTCTTGGATGCATTGACGTTTGACATTCTGAGTTATAGCTATATATATAAAGGAGACTTGCTTTATTAACTCTTAAGTAGATGTTGTATTAAGTGTTGGTTAACTATTGCCGGATGTAAATGGTATTGCTTATGTCTATTGTCAATTACAATTGAAATTTTAAATGACTTCTCCAAAGAAAACATTAAATTGCAAGGTTTCTCTAAGAGAAAAAAAAAATTTTTTTTTCTTTTTCTACGGCTGCCATACACGTGACTCAATTGTCAAACAAAGTGAAAAATCGTAAATTTTCATTTCTCATTTCATTTTTTTGTTAATTTGAATTTTATTCATCATGAAAATTTGAATAATAATAAAACCAACCAAAATATCATAGACTGTGACTTGCAATTAAAGATGGCCAAAAAGAATAATTCCAAAAAAGTTGAAACTGTAAATGAAAAGGATTTAGGGTCTAAGAAGTCAGGTAAAAAAGGAAAAAAAAATAACACTGTAGATGAACCTGAAGAGTTAACTCAAGCTCAAAAACAAAAGCTAAAAAGACAAGAAAACTTATCCAAGGTCACATCCACTGGAAGCTGGACTGGTAAACTACCCCATGCTCTACTTCATGAAAAGTGTCAAAGAAACAAGTGGGGAAAGGTTGAATATGACATGATAAAAACCGATAATGGATTTATATCATTTGCTATATTGCAGCATACAGTCAATAATGAGAAACTAACTGTTAAAATGACCGATCCTATATACGGATATACCAATGGTGATCAAAGCTGCTCAGTCCCTCAGGAAACTCCCTTAGAGGCAAGAAATTTGGCTGCTACAATTGCTCTTTATAGAATAAGTTACAACACCAACCTGAAGATGTTACTGCCACCTAATGTTCATAGACAGACGTGGGAGAGATTGGATGATTTTAGGAAATCATTGATCAAGGAAAACAACAAGACTTCATGCGACTATTTTTTTGACACGGATCCTTTCAAATCCCTTCTTGAACAGAGAAAGATTCAAGCACAAAAAGAAAAGGAACGTAAGGCTAGACTGGAACAGGAAAAGAAGGAAAAAATTCAACCTATGGTGGTGATGGACTCCCTAGGTGCAGCAACTGACAATCACCCAAGCAACAAGGGAAACCATTTCAATGAGAAAAACAGAAAGATCAACAATTTGGCTGCTGAGTTATCTGAAGTTGACAATATTGTATCTTTTCCTACAAAAGTTTGGGAAAAGTCACCTATAATTGATTTTTCAGACAAAAAAAGATTGGACTTGGAAAAAGCCTTACAACCACTGTACTATGAGACGATAACAAAGAGAAAATTGCCAACCTTAGAGAAACTTGTTAAGGAAAAGGAACTGTTAATGGAATTGGGCTTCAAGGAGACCCATGTTCTGGAAAGTTTACAGTATCCAGATCCACTGTCTTTCCTGATTTTCTTAACTCCCGCTCAAGACTTGCCATCTTTCTTTTATAAAAAAAGAGAGGACTCAAAGCACACAATAACCATCCGAACCTTGGATCACTCAGAGCAATTAAAGGTCGAAAGATTAATGGAATTGGGTATACTGGAAGAAGAATCAGCCCAGTATCTAAAGATTAATGGCTGGGACGAGGCAAAGGCATGTAGCTATATTACTAAAAGAGCCATCGATCCACCTTTAGAGGACATGATTGAGGATGCTGATTTTGAGACTATGGGAACAAGTGAGGAAATTTGGAATATGGAAATTGAAAGTTTGAAGAGTATTTACGAAAACGATGTTGAGCTGATAAACGAGAGAACATGTTTGTTCACATTGAATCCTCAGCTAAAAATGAAGGTATACAAAACTGAACATTATCCATTTGAAATGCCTGGTGTAATTATTTCTACATTTGACAAAAAGTATCATTTACCTACATTTACCAAAAGGGAAATAATGAACAAATTAGTATCCCACGTCAAGGAACTCGGTATAATGGGTGGCATGATGCTTTATGAGATATTTGACTTTATATCTCAAAACATCAATGAAATCATAAAAAATCCATCACCACTGTTAGAGCAAATCAAAAACAAAAATGGCTTGAAAAAGAGAGATGGATTATCTGACAGGCTAGATATGAAAAAAGTCTCTGATGACAAAAACATAAGTAAAAAGAAAAAAAGATACCATGAAATGTCTAAGGAAGAGATCAGCACTTTGAAAAATCAATACACTGAGAGATACAAAACTTCAGAATACCAATCATTTAAGAAGTATAGAATGAATTTGCCTGTTTCCCAAAAGAGGGATGAGCTTTTGAAGCTAATCAATACCCATCAAAAGACATTGATCACTGCTGGTACAGGTTGTGGTAAGAGTACCCAAGTTCCTCAGTTTATGCTAGAGGATTTGATTGAGAAGGAAGACTTTGGCAGAAGGATAATTGTCACGCAGCCTAGAAGAATTGCTGCCATTGGATTGGCTGAAAGAGTTGCAGATGAAAGATGCTCCAAGTTAGGTGATGAAGTTGGTTATGTTATAAGAGGTGTTAATAAAACAAGTAGACATACCAGATTAACGTTCATGACCACAGGTATTTTAGTAAGAATGCTACAAGGTGATCTTGATGACCTGAACAACACCACCATAGTTATCGATGAAGTCCATGAAAGATCAATAGACACTGATTTGATTATTGTACTGTTGAAGAAAATAATGAAAAAGTCTGGCTTAAAAATTGTTTTAATGTCTGCCACTGTTGATGAAAAGCAATATAAAGATTTCTTTGAAAATGATCTAGCTACTATCTATATCGAGGGCAGAACATTCCCTGTCACTGATTACTACTTGAAGGATGTTATTGAAATGGTTAACTTCCAAAATACCCCAACCTCAAATAAATTCTCCAATAAAAGCAAGAAATCCACACAATCGAAGTTACAAAATAGAAGTAACTTCAGTAAGAGTACTGTAGCCTATGATGACATCGACGAAGACGATTACTTTGACAGTCTGAATGATTCATCCTTAAACGAAAGTAATGAGATGATGAGTTCTTTGGCAAAATATGATGCTCATTTCTTCAAGACAGGTCAAATTTCATATGACCTGATAACCGAAACAGTTGCATACATCAATGAATCCTTAGTTAAAGAGGGAAGTGATGGTTCCATTATAGTATTTTTGCCTGGTGTGGGTGAAATTGACTCATGCTGCCGAAAATTAAGATCTCTAGGATCATATTTCGAAATATTACCTTTGCACTCTGCCTTGGCCCCTGATGACCAAAAGAAAGTATTCAACTCTTACAAAAACAAGAGAAAAGTTGTGGTTTCCACTAACATTGCAGAGACATCCATAACAATTGATGATGTTGTTGCCACTGTAGATTCAGGAAGAGCCAAGACAGTATTTTATTCTGCCAAGGATAATACAACTAGGCTTGTTGAAGGATGGATTTCAAAGGCTGAAAGTAAACAAAGAAGAGGTAGAGCTGGTAGAGTTAGAGCGGGTAAGTGCTACAAGCTTTTCTCTACGGAGACGTATGAGGAAATGCAAGATTACCCAATTCCTGAAATCAAAAGAGTTGGGTTGCAGGATCTATATCTAAACATAAAGGCAATGAATATAAGTGATGTTATAGGATTTCTGCAAGAAAGCATGGATGCTCCTTCTGTTGCTAACATTAAAAAGGCAGAGAGACATCTAAAGGAAAAAGGCTTAATTAATGAAGAAAACGAACTGACAAAAATGGGTAAATACATATCTTTGTTACCTGGCAGTGACACTGACGGTAAGATCTTGATCAATTCCATCTTGTTTAGATGTCTGGATACTGGTATTCTTTTAGCCTCTATAATTGGGTTGGCAACTCTTCCATTCATTGGTGGTATTGAAAATAGAGACAAAATAAAGAGTCTGATAAAGGAAAACAGAGGCAATACCTATGGTGATTTGATAGCAACTCTAAAGATAGTTCAGGGATACTTCCAATCATCCCAGAAGTCTCTTTACATGAGAGAGAATTGCCTATCCTTCATGAAATTAAAGGAAATATCATCATCTGTTGCACAATTTAAATCCTGGCTGAAAGATCTAGGATTTATTCCCTTAGATTATAAAAGTGGAGATGAGAGGTATAACGCAAACTCGGATAATTTTAGCATAATCAAATCCATCTTGACTGGTGCACTTTATCCAAATATTGCTAGAGTACAGTATCCAGAAACTAAATATGCTATGACAGGTAGTGGTGCTGTGGAAAAAGACTTAGATGCGGCAAGTGTCAAGTACTGGTCAAGAAATGAGGAATACATGGAACACATATACGCAAACCAAGGAAAACCTAGACATGAACAGGTCACTATGACGAAGAAAGGTACTTTGATTGATAACACTGTTAACAAACCATTGCCTGCAGTACCTTCTTTCATCCATCCTTCATCCACTTTGCATGAAAAAAGAAATGCACCTGTGGAAATAGACCCAGAAACAGGAAGGGCAAGCAAAAAATCCTACAAACCGAACTTTGTCTTATACTCATCCTCCTCCGAATCTACTTTCAAAGATATAAAAGGTAAGGAGTATGCTAAGCTATTTTTGAGAGAGATAGAGCCTACTTCAACCGTATCAGTGTTGTTGTTTGGTGGTGACTTCAACTACGATTTGAATTTATCTAATAAGATCTCTGGTATTGTTGTGGATAATTGGATGCCTATAAGAACTTGGTGCAAGAATGGTGTTTTGCTGAAGGAGTTGAAGTACATGCTGGACGAAGCTACTCATTTGATACTTTCATCTCCAAAATACTCTTCTTTAAACATCAAAACCGCTGAGCTTGAAAGAGCTTTCAAAATTATGAAAATAGTTGAGAATGTTATAGAGAGCGAAAGCTACTATTAGTTTTATTTATTGGTCTTTTTTTTTTAAAGGTATTTCAAAATTGTTTGACAAACAAATAACTAAATGGCAGATATTTGATTAAACCAATGATTATACAAATCTAAAGTCAAAAAATAAAAAAAAATACAAACTCCGCGACGGGGAATCGAACCCCGATCAGGCACGCGACAAGCGCCTATTCTAACCGTTAAACTATCACGGAATCTTAAATATTTTACATCAGAAATTTTTACGTGGTAGAATTTATTGTGCCAGATCTGTTTAATAAATTTTATGAAAAGTTGTTAATTAGTATTCACAAAGCACTTATTTCTATATTTTATCCTTAGACTTAATGTTGTAGTCTAAGAAAAAGGCATTGTAGAGTTATTTTTCAATACTTTTTTTGATTGGTTCTTACGTGAGATCTACAAAAGACGTGTAATCATTTAATGAACATTTTTAAGGAGAAAAAAAGAAAAAGAAAAATTCAAAGACTGCCATATATACACTACAACTTGCCTTCACTTGATAAGTGATTTTTATTTTCTTTTTTATTTCTGGGCTTATTATTCTTGTTGTTCATCTTCTTTTTGTGGTCGTAGTGCCCGTGGAACTTCTTGTTATGAGGTGGCACGTTACCCATCATGACTGGAACTGGCATCATCGGCATTTGCATGTAGTAGTTTACTGGAGGAACATACATGCCGCCTTGTGCATTAAATTGTGGAGGCATATTGAAGGAACCTGATCTTGAGTTGATTTGAGAGCCCGAATTTTGATCAGGAACCACAGCCTGCGAAGACATAAACATAGGAACTTGTACCATCTGCGCAGGTGGATTCATTGAGAAGCTTCCATTTCTAGGAGCACCGTGCACATTGGCAAAGAATGGAGGGTGAACTTCCATACCTGGGTATGCTTGATAGAATGATGCTTGATGCTTAACAAATCTTCTTTTGAAGAACTTTGAGTTATTCAACATTTGTCTATATTTCTTTGTGTTATGACTATTGAATACAACTGGTGAAGCAAAACTCTTTGGAATAGTTTTTTCATTTGGAATATTCTTGAAGTAGTTAAACAATCTTGTGTCATCTGACGCTTCTGGACTCCCTTCACTTCTTAAAGATAAAGGATTTAATTCAGGGTCAAAGAAAGATCTGGACTTGTGGAATTTACTCAATCTTTCAGGGATCTGAAAACTCTTAGAGAATGCTTGAAGCTCTTTGACAGTTTCGTCCTTTCCTTTTAAATGTAATTTTGAAATGATCTTTTCCCCCTTGTGTGGATTCAGTATAGTGCTTTTGATGAAATTGATATCATTGCCAGGGGAGACATCTCTACTTATACTTGAGGAAGAAATAGGAGACTGCGGTTTCTGAATGGATTTCAATAGCTGAGCACCACTAAAGGGTTTTTTGATAGTTGGACTTGGTGTGGATAGCTTTGGCTCGGCACTATTCTCATCCGGAACAACTTGTGAATACTTAGACTCTTCATCAACATCTTCCTTCATGCCAACTAGGCCTCTTTCTTCATCAATGTGCTGGTTACCTGTTTTCAAGTTCATTGAAGGGTCGTTAAGAATTTCGTTTTCCAATTTGATGGCAGTTTCCATTTTCTTTTTGTAGTCGCCACTCTTTGTATCAATTTTGGCGTTGTAAAAGCTTTCGTCATAGCTAGATTCAATTTGAAACTGCTTTCTGTTGGCTTCAAACTGATCAAATCTCTCATGAGAAACGGATAAATCTTCTAAACTTTGATATAACTCCTCGTTGGAATCATCAGCTACAGACCATTTAACCAATTTTCTCTCCTTTAAGTCCTTATTTCCTGTAACTTCTGAATCAGTGTTAAACTCAGTGGATGCATTCGTAGCCTTATTAATATTTAATAGCTTCTTTTTTTCCTTTCTAGCTTCATTAAAGGTTTTCTTAGGTGCATCTTTCAAGGATGTATGGGAAGTACCCTCTACAACGGGGGTGAAGCCAGGTACAGCTTTTTTAGAGCCAGAAGCTTGTTTACTTTTCTTTCCACTCATACTTCAGATAGTTGATGAGTTATACTTAGACTTTCCTGTATGGTCTGGTGTATAGTTTATGATATTAATAAGAACTAAGTCAATAAGGCCACAAGACACATTTAATGGGGAAACGAAAGTAAGAAATCAAAAAAAAAAAAAAAAAAAATAAATCCCCGTCAACACAGTCGGATATAGGATTTCACTATGGCAACAACATTGTCAAGGTAACATGGTGATAATTTTGTAAGAACTAGTTAATAATAAATTATTGAACACGATGGATAGTGACAAAAGGAATCAACAACTATTTTACAGTCATAGGCCAGTAATCTCTTTATAATCTTTTCTAATGCTTTATTTTTTAGAAGAGTTCTTCTCTATGCAAGCTGGTCAAAGACCTCCATTAATAATGTGCTGCTGAAAATCCACCCCACAACTGCAAAGTGTAACGATCTACGCGTATTTTTTTAAATAAAAAATAATCAACGTATATAGCAATTTAGTTATCCGAAAATTATATTGTATCTTTTGATAGACTCGTGCACTCCATCGTTGACTACAGACTCATCTTCAGCCTCGAATGAGCTTTCTTTTGTAATTTCAGGATCTTGGGCAACAACAACACTCTCGTCAGCATTGTTTGTTTTTTTTTCTAGTTCTAGAACATCGATACTCTCAAAGAAATTCAAATATTCCTCAATGTCCATTTTGATACATTCGTGTTTCAAGGTCAAAAGCGTACTGTCTATAGCATCCTCGTTGACGTTTTTTTTCTGTTTGCTTGACTTGTTAGTGTGTAGAATACTTGCCCTGAAAACAGGAAGCACAAGCTCATCGATTTCTTTGTGTATGATTTTCTTGGATATTTTTTGAAACTGGTTCATTTTACCCTCAATTATATTGTCAATGACTTTAGGTGTGAATTCTCTTCCGTAAACAGTGCGTATGTCTTTTTCATACTTTTCAACTGTTTCTTTGATTATGTTGCTGAGGTTTGTATTTATTGTGTCGTCCAAAAAGGCCACCAAACTACTTTCAAAAGTGCTTATATCTCGGCTCTCTTCATATACTTTTGGCATTCGCACTTTGCAAATTTTCTTTTTTTCTAATGCATCTTGTATGTACTTTTGTAATCTACTGGTAGCCATTCTTTCCGCAAATGACACCCAAATATTTTGATGGTTTGTTATAAGTTGAATGTTATTAATGGTTTTAACCAGTCTTACTGTTCATGTTTATAGTGGAAAAGTTTTTAAAGTAAAAAAAAAAAAAAACAAAAACTATGTTGCGCAGAGCTTGGTGTTTCGCGCAGTGCAAATCACGTGATACACATCATGTAGCGAAGCAACCTTAACTAAAATTCAAACTAAAAAGAAGTGAATTTCACTATGACTTCAATTATTTCGAAAGTTGAAGAAATAAAATACTCTAGTAATTATGATATATCCAAACTTAGCGATATATATCCATATCAATTATCATTAGTGGACAATTTGACCAACAAATCCTTGAATTTAGATCTGTCTCTATCACCGACATTGACACTTAAGGAATCTAAATCATCTAACAATTTCAAGGCCTTCTTCCAAGATACATTAGTCTTAGAGTCAATGTCATCAGCAGATTGAATAAACTTGTCGTTCTCTTTAATGAAAACTTCAGCCATTTCTTGGGTTTCTTTATATGTTTTAGCCTTGTTTTGTTCATATTCTTCATAAAACAACTTTATTTTCTTTTCAGCATCTTCCTTGACCATTTGTTTTTTCAAAGAATCCTGATCATCTCTTTCCTTGATTTCTAGATCTCTTCTTTCTTTCCAGTGCTGAATTGCCTCGGAAGATGTATATTCATGTTTAGGTTGTTCAACTTCCTCAACTTCAGGTTCAGGTAAGATTTCCTTTTGGGTATTATTTTCTTCAAGATCTGGAAATTGTTGTTTAAAAGCATTGACTTCATCATCACTGTCTTGTAGTTCATTGACAAAGTCTTCATCATTTTGAGTCTTGAACTCATCACCCAGTACTTGTTGCTCTCTCTTCAAAAAGTCAGTTTCATCAATGTTTTCGGAATCAAAATCTATGTTTGTTGGTTGATCATCTAAAGCTGGAAAAGAGCTCATTTCGCTATTTTTGTCTATAATGTGAATGTATGGTTATATACAACTCTTAATTTCTTATACAATGATTAATAACAAATTAGTATTATTCTGTATTTACTATTAGTTTAACAAATATAAACCGCTCAATTTTATTAAAAGTGAATTGTAAAAAAATAAAATATAAAGGGCCAAGAAAAAAAAAAAAAACAAAAAAAAAAAAAAACAATCCAAATTAACACCTGCACGGGAATGAAAACATGATGTGTGGGCTAAAAATATGACTATTCATATTATTGTTCAGATGTTGATTTGTCGCAGAGTTAATTTTAAACAATGTATCACAATTGTAGTCGAATACATCAGTCTCGTTTACAACTATATATAGACATTGCAACTTTTTTTTAGCTCCAAAAAAAATTAGTTACAGAGAACGGCAAACTGCTTGCAAAAGTCCATGACTTTGCTTTGGTTCAGATCAAAAAGTTTGATATTGCTCAAGTTTGGATAGTATCCTCTTTGAACACCCACAAACCGGATTTCCACTTCCACCTCCTCTTTATCCTCAAAATCCAGCTCGTAGTCATCATCTATCAGGATCAACCCACACTGATACGGCATCAAACGCAGCGACTGTTTCCACTGAGAGTACTTCTCATTGATCTGGGTTTTGATTACACTGGTGACATTGCATGGCCGCATCAAAGGATTGTTGCTTGGTGTGGGTGGAAGTGACACTCGCGTCATCGGCTCGCTGTTTGGTTGTGTTGATGAAAGTCTCTCTATATCCGTGAATGACATTGGCTTTGACAAATACTCTGATTCGTGGTTGCCATTGATGATGACACTGGGACTGGGTTGATCCTTGTTGGCAACTCTCAGTGAGATACTCAGGCCCTTGAATTTTTTAAAGTCTCTTATATCAGCCTTTCTAAAGTACTGGAATATAACCAAGTTTCTTATACTGGATTTCTTACCCATTTTCCTCTTGATTAGAAATTTCACAGATGTAATTTCCTTTTGTTTCAAGTTGATGACATAAGAACTCGACTCGTTACCTTCATGATCTAAAAGTTTAATATCCAGCTCATCTTTAGCATCAATTTCCTTGAGCGCGAGAGAGTCCTCAGTATCATTATTATTTAAGTACCTTTTGGTATATTTTGAGATATTAACCAATTTGAATATTCTTTCTGTGCCTTTCAATTTGTAAACCATGTGAAACTTTGCCACAAGATGAGTAATATTATTGTTGCCAAGCTTTTGAACTATGTCGTCCCAACCTATTGAATAGTTGAAAAAGATAGTTTGCCTAGTAGGACATAGAATATCCGCTTCTTTATTTCCTAGGTTGTCTATTTTTAGCTTGTTATTAATTACATAACTGGCATTTGTTATGATCCATTCATCATTTCCATCCAGCTGATCAAAATCCACACCAATGTTGACCACGTTCTTGCTTATCTTCTTGAGTAAACAATCTGTTGTCTTTATTCTTACAAGGGATAAAATATTGTAGTGTTTTTTGTATGTATGCTCTTGATTTATTGTTACAGTTATTATAATTTGATCTAAGGGTTCAACTTCCGGATATATGAACTTGTTGAACATATCATTCGTTGAAATTCTATTGTGAGTTTGATTTATATCTTGGAAAGAAAACTCCTCACCAACTACACTTTTTAAACATATATCATCCTCGATGGTAATACTGTCCGTATAGATGTGCTCCAGGGCATCACTGTTCTTATTGGATGTTTTGCTTATATCAAATTTAATATTAAAAATATGACTTTGAAGACCCGATCCATCAATGATGAAATCTAAACATTCATCAATGATTATAATGTTATTGTCTGAATAAGCACTATCAAGATTTTCACTTTTGATATTAGAATTGATCAATTGGAACATTCTTGTCTACTGGTCAATAAAGTCTATATTTGAAGGTAATTCCTTAGAATTTTGGAATTTAATGATGACTCTCCTGCTTATATGTGCTTAGTTTTGTTAGGTTTACTTTCCTTAATTTAACTAGAACAAGAAACAAAACAAAAAAAAAAAAACAAAAAAGCAAAAAAAAATCTAAGAAAACAAAATAAATTAACATTTCAAAAAATTAAATAAACTATATTTGAATAAAAAGTGAAACTATACATGTTGCAATGATGCTACCTCAGCAATACTTTAAGCCATAGACAACAAGAATTCTCGGACCCAAAAAAAATATCTCTAAACGTAATTTTAATGTTAATTGTTATCTACAAGATTTATATAGTGATACAACCTACAAGTAAACCATCTTACCATTCATGTCGTATGTATATTGCTTATCCTTTCTGTTGTCTCTATTACCAGTACCGTATCTTTTACCAACTTCACCAACCTTAACATCAACAAAGTGGAAGTCAAATCTATCTGTTACGTATTTCTTACCTAAAATAAATCTTCTATCCTCTAATCCTTCATCTTCATTGGTTTCAGTTTCTTTAGCCTTCAAAGTTTTAATGACTTTATCAGCAGGTTGCAAGAACAAGACATTGGCAGCGTCTAAGTTTGTAAAGGTGTTGCCTTCTGGAATGGAAATAAACTTGGATTTTTCTAGTTCCTTGAAAGAAGGTAATTCATCCAAATCATCTTTACCATTGTTCGTTAAGGCAGCATCAAGTTTCGGGTTCTTATGGGATTTGACAGGATCATAAATAGGTAACATGCCCTTCATGGTTTCAGCAAAGGTTTCCATGTCTTCATCAATCAAATTTCTTTCAACAAGATCCTCTTCGGCTTCCAATAATCTATTTACAGCATTGACTTTATTAACCTTCAAAGATAGTTTGGTTGAAATAAAGCCTGCATCAACTTTCCCAGTCTTCATAGCATCTCTTATGGATTGCTTCAAGCTATCAGAAAGCAAGGAGTTGGTTTTACAGTATGGATTCAAAGCAAATGGTTGCAAAAATCTAGGTACCTGGGTTTCCTTATCCTTTCCGTTGTAGTAAGAATTTCTTATGAAGCTTTCATTACTGATGGCACGGCCAACAGGATTACCGTTGACGTATCTTTGAATAGAACCTAGCTCAACTTCGTTAGTTTCAGGTCTAGAAAAAGTCAACACTTCACCAGTTTGTTTGAGTCTTAGTGGATTACCCAGTTCTAAATCAGCATGAAGATAGTTAGGAATGTTATTGACAGGAGGGAAATAGTATTTGTTGTAGATGTAATCACCTTTGTAATCCTTAGGACCAGTAAATTGTCTTAGAGCATAGTCCATCTCAGTCCCCTCAAAAGGCTTGTTGGTTAATGAGTCTATGGTGTTTGGTTTCAACTTGTTGTAGTTGTATCTAGGAAGTTTAACCAGATTATAGTTAATATGTCTTTTAGCAGTTATAGAGCTCGTTTTTTTCAGCATTAATAGGGATTAGAGAAATTATAATTATATACTGCCACTATCTGGGTATATCAGCTATAGTTTTATTGAAGATTTGGTTGGTGGAGAAGATATTCTTGTCATCACATTGAATTTTGTTTTTTTAACAAAAATTTAAAAGAAACAGAAAAATCTCAGTGAAAAGTAAAAAAAAAAATTTTTTTTCTTCCCAATTTTTTTTAAACAAAGAATTAAACCACAGAGAAAAAGTTGCTTGTCAAAGTGGTTGTAGAAAACACACGTGACCATCTCAGCAAGATCACAAGTAAATAATCTTTACAGAAAAATATATAATTTCAACTCTTTTATTTGATACCAAATCTACCTTTCAAGGGTACTGTATTACAATGACTTATTCATAAATTTTCTCTTGCTAAACTGTAACCAGAACTTGTTAGGTACATCAGTTGCAACCATTGGATCCTTGAAGTCAGTGTAAACCTTTGTAATAAGCTTGTTGGCTAGTGTGATTCTGAATGCTTGCAGGTATTGCTTCAGCTCCTCCAAATCCGATCTGTTGACATTGCTTTGGATCATAAACATGTTATTTAGCTTGAAGTTGACATCACCAGGAACGATGTTGTTATCTATGGCATAGTTGTAGAATTTTCTGGTGGCGTCGTTTTTGTTTAATGAAGGGTTTAAGATAAGCAAAAGAGAGTTGATGTATAGAATACCATATGTTAGCAATCTATCACTGCTGTTCAAAAACTCAAAGTTCTTGAAGAATGTGTTTGCCTTGAACAAGTCCAGAACTTCATCAGTGATATCATATTGGTTAGTGTCCAGTGGGATAAGTGGGATATTATTGATAACCTTGAAGTTGTTGTCAATGAATGTGGAATGATAAGCTGGCATAGTGTGTATTTGCTTCAGTATACAAGTATTATATTTACTTCAATAATAGTTGATAATATTGCTAGTGGTTGCTGTTTAAATATGTTTTTCTTTACGTTGTTATAATAATGAAAGTTGGATTAAAGGGTGACAGAAAAAAAACAACAGAAAAAAAAAAAACCTACCCATATCATGTTTAGTATCCATATTTAGAGCCTTCATGAGGTTGCACGTGATTTAGCTCTTTAACTATGATACTCTGTAACATACATTTGATAAAAGCTTTATAATATTGAAGTTATACAGGAGGTGTTAAAAAGCAAAAGAGTACTTTAAACATATAATATTTAAATAACTTACTTGATTCTTGATACAATGTTAGATTATGAAGCTTTGAATGAACCCTTGTACGGTATTCAGTTCTATCATTGGTAGCGCTACTTTAATTCTACCCTATAAAAAAATAAAAAATAATACCATGTGCTTTGGTCTTTTCCCCTCCCTCTCTGTTCCTTACCCACAACAATTTTTTTCTTTTTCAAAAATACAATCAACCTGCTCAATATTCTAAGTATAACTTACTTGATCTAACACATATCTTCCGTATTTCATTGTTTTATTATAATGTAAAATACTAATTTCTTTTTTTCAAAAATATGTTATTAAAGGCAATACACCAAAACTGTCTATTCACATATAAGAACAATTATCAATTAATACTTATATAAGCAAATAAATTTCATTTCAAATATATACAAATAAAAATATGAATGACAGTCCTAGACAGTTACTATTCAATGATATATTCGGCAATCAAAGAATATCTAATGATAATAACAATGCAAGTAGTATAGAGTTTCATGATCTTATTAGCAACCATGATGCATATATCTCCACCACTATCAAAGAATTGAAAAGTGATCTTGATAAATACAATTGCATTTATAGCAAAAATGATATCAGTAAAAAAAATCTCTCAAAGAAGCCCTGCATTATTGTTAATACCAATATAAAAAAGCATTCTTCAAGAATCTCATCTATATCATCTCAAAGTTCCAGTCAAAAGAAAATTTCAACCCATAATTCGCAATTTTTGTCAAAAGTGGCAAATATTTTACTGAAGGTACTTCCACTAAACACCAACATACATCAAAAATTGAACAAGCCTTTTAATAACTCTTGCTATGGCTACCAAATTGTAGATTACTTGATGAAAATCATTAAAACTAATGACAGAGCCCTAGCCACCATCTATGCTAGATCTTTACAGCAACAAAATATTATTGTAGATGTTGCGACAAATCAAAAGTTTAGGGACAACCATCATGATCTATATACATTAAATACATCACAAATGGCTAATGGGGTTTTTATCATATTAACTAAATGCTACTCTCCAACCTGTACAAAAGACAAATCTTGTTACTCTTTGTCATGCCCTAATAAAAGATTGCTTAGATCTAAGGCAAGTATTAAAAAGTTACATGATAGAAAGAGTAGCAACACTAACACACCAATTTCTGCGAAGCCTTCCATGTTTTTTAAACAAAATAACATAATCAACAGTATCAATCAAAACTATAACCACAACCATGAAGAAAAGACTCTATGGTCCTCTTCAGTTCCAGAATCAATACTGAGCTCCATTTCCAGCAAAGAATTGAAAAGACAAGAAGCCATCTATGAGGTATATGTGACTGAAAAGAATTTCGTGAAATCCTTAGAAACGATCAGAGATTCCATTATCAAGACATTAGCAGAAACAAATATTATTCCTCAGGATATCAGAAAAAACTTTATCAAACACGTGTTTGCGCATGTCAATGATATCTACTCAGTAAACAAAAGATTTTTGGACTCTTTGAAAGAAAGAATCGATACCATGTACACGCAAAACTATTTGATCAGTGGGATAGGTGATGTTCTTCTGAAATGGATTCCTTTTTTTGAACCCTTTGTCTTTTACATTGCCTCGAGACCGTATGCCAAGTATTTGATGGAAACTCAAAGACAGGTCAACCCGTATTTCTCTCGATTTGATGAGGATTTAATGAACAGTAAACTAAGACACGGTATAGACTCCTTTTTGTCACAAGGTGTTTCAAGACCAGGTAGGTATGTTCTGCTGGTGAAGGAAATCATCAAAAACACCAGCAAAGAAACAAAGGATTATGAGACTTTGAATAAATGCTTGGATCAACTAAACTCATTGATGAAAAGAATTGATAAGGCATCAGGTGCTGCACAAGACAGACATGATGTCATTCTACTGAAGCAAAAGATTCTGTTCAAAAACGAATTTATCAATCTTGGCTTGAATGATGAAAAGAGAAGAATTAGACACGAAGGTAGTTTATTCAGAAACAAAATGAACACATTAAGTTCAAGTTCCACAAACATAGCTCAGAATTTCAACAATGTCGGTGACATTCAATTTTACTTGTTAGACAATGTATTGCTGTTTTTGAAGTCAAAGGCGGTCAACAAATGGAATCAACACAAGGTCTTCCAAAGACCAATACCCCTACCTTTATTGTTTGTAATTTCAGGGGAGGATATGAACACATCCTTAAGAAAGTATATTGGATACAATTTGGGCTGTTCAGGTACCGTTCTGGACTCATCGGACTCAAATGGAGTTACAAGTTTGAAGAAAAATGATAACTTCAGCTTTAACTCAGGAATAACCAACACAATAAAGACATTGGAAGAGGAGGACATTTCAAGTCCAAGCTCATACAGAAGACAATCATCGAATTCTATCAAGGACCTAACCCAGCCATCAAAGGCAGCATCTTTGAACCACAACTCTCTGGCAATCACGTTTTTGTACTATGGAGCCAAGCAAAGGTATCAAATCACTCTTTATGGGGGACAGATAGCAGCCATTACCACGCTGATGGACAAGATAAAGCAGGAACAAATGAGATTGATACAGAACTACAACATATTTAATCTGTACAAGCTAAGTGAAAAGGTGTTTGACAACAATAACAAAATTATATCGTTGGAGAGCTTTGACAATGGGAAAAAGAACTTGGTGCTGACGAACCAGGGCATATCCATGTGCACCATGATAGAAAAGCCAGTCATCAACTCCAAGCAGTTTGTACTGTCACCTCCTTTAAAGCTAGTCAACAACTTCAACAACAAAATCCAGCAAATTGCTGTTGTGGAGGATTTGCAAATACTATTGCTTTTGATAGACAAGAAACTTTACTATGTTAAGATGATGGTTTTGAATGACATCATAGGCCAAAAGAATACATTTGAGTACCTGAAACAGAACAGTAAGGAGCTGTTGACCAATTGTATGCTGTTCAAAATAGGAAAGTGTGCCAATAAGGACTTGATTGTAACAATAACAGGAAGCATCATCAAGTTCTTTGAACTGAGCAACTTGATGAACCTGGACAATGTCAAGAACAAGTTACACTTCACTTCAGTGACATTTGACAGTGAGCCTATATCAATCTCATTCCTGAAGAACAACTTGTGTATAGGTTGCAAAAAGGGCTTCCAAATTGTGTCTGTTACGCAAAATGCACATGAGCCGTTATTGGATCCAGCTGATACATCACTGGAGTTTGCCATCAAGCAAATGAACAACAATGGGATCGGAACAACAACAATCGTTCTTGACAATGGTAGCATCACGACCGCAAACAGCGATACCTCCAACATGAATGCCATCAACACATCCAGCAACTCAAACAACGGGTATTTAAGGCCGATGGAGATATACAGGATCGGTAACAATTTCCTGTTGAATTACCAGGAATTGTCGTTCTTTGTGAACTCACAGGGATGGAGAAAAAAGGATTCCAACATTATCTACTGGGAAGGTATTCCACAGCACTTCTGCTTGTACTATCCTTACATTCTGGCTTTCAACACAAACTTCATTGAGATAAGATATGTGGAGACTGGTGAGTTGATCAGATGTATCATTGCTGAGAAGATAAGACTGCTGAAGGTGAACAAGGACAAGAACTTGGACATAAACAAGGATAAGAAAAATGCAGACAATGAGATACTGTATGCTTATGAAGATGATAGAGGATACGATGTAGTGGCAAGTATCAAGTTTATATAAATACAATGATTTTAATGATAAATTTTAATGCCAGATGTGTCTTTGCCCCACGTAACGTGTCATCTAGAATAGGAAATTGCTAGGAGCACAGCCAAAACAGTGAAAAAAAATTTTTTTTTCTTCCGCATGGAACAAATTCAATCTCAAAAGTTTACAGCTTAAGGATCGTTTAATGTTTTTGGATTTATTCTGTTTGTTTTTTTTTTTTCTTTTTTGGTGTCACTTTCTTTTAAGCTTTCAATTATATCGAATTCAACATTACAGCATGTCATCAGTAACCAAGAATTTCAAAGATAAGACAACATCAAGAGCATTAGAGAAAAAAAAATGAATCAAGATCAATCTTTGTTTGTTTCAAATATCAAAAGCGTATCTGACTTGATATCCATTCAAAAGCCTAGCATAGACAGACCATTTGGTTTACATCTATGGCCTTTGTTCAACCATGTTTTCCACAGTATCACTGGCTACAAGGCTGATAACTTCCAATTTGTTCACAATGAGACTTTCATGGCCAACGGTTACCAAGCCATTGGTGTCATCATTGTTTACTACATCATCATCTTTGGTGGTCAATTTTTATTGAGATCATTCAACGCCAAGCCATTGAAGCTAACCAGACTGTTCCAATTGCACAACTTATTGTTAACTTTGGGCTCCCTAACCTTGTTATTGTTGATTGTTGAACAAGTCATCCCGTTGGTCTACCACCATGGGTTGTTTTATGCCATTTGCTCTCCTCAAGCATTTGCTCCAAACTTGGTCACTCTATACTACTTGAACTACCTTACCAAGTACTGGGAATTGTTTGACACCGTTTTTTTGATCTTAAAGAGAAAGAACTTGTTGTTTTTACACACTTACCACCACGGAGCCACCGCCTTATTGTGTTACTCCCAATTGATGGGTAGAACCTCTGTTGAATGGGTTCCTATCACTTTGAACTTATGGGTCCATGTTGTCATGTACTTTTACTACTTCTTGTCTGCTAGTGGTATCAGAGTTTGGTGGAAGGCTTGGGTCACAAGATTTCAAATCATTCAATTTGTTATTGATTTAGTCTTTGTTTACTTTGCTACTTACACCTTTTACGCCCACAAGTACTTCAACAACATCTTACCTAACAAAGGTACATGTTACGGTACCCAAGATGCTGCTGCCTATGGCTACTTGATCTTAACATCTTACTTGTTCTTATTCATCTCTTTCTACATCAAGAGTTACAAAACCAAGCCAGCTAAGAAATAGATGAGTACCATACAGTTTTAGAACTCATCTATTTTCTTAAAAAAATAGATTACTATTGAACTATAATAATAAATGAAAAATTCCTATACCATATATTAATCTGTAATCCAGTAATTATTCATTATCATTGAACAGAATTAATAATTTGTTACTAATATGAAGACTAAGTTTATTTGCATTCACGTTATGAGTTTTTTCCCCCCGTGTTTATATTTGATCCTCCCTTAAAAAAAAAAAGCCTATAATCCACGTAAAAAGTAGGGGCTTAAACGGATGTGCTCATATCCCTGCCTAATATAGGAACATACGAACTGACTTCATCACAACTATGGAATTATTTAACTAAGGTTATTTGTATATCTTGGAAATTATATTTACCGTTCTGTTCATAAACTTAATATGTATTTTTGAGATATATATTTCAACCTATTTGTAACATAATTTTATACTCAGATAAGCGAATATATATAGAGAACATTAAAGATCAACATACCAAGGTCTTTTTAATCTTTAGTCACAGTTGCTGAAATAAATAATTTGATCACCGATGGAAAGTAGAGATAAACTACAGACTACAGAAATTAATCAAGGGCTGGGAGTCCCGGGTATGTTTAGTGCTTTTACACATAACATGTCCTTGACTTTACAAATCATTGCTGTGGTTATAGGTGTTCCCTCGGTAATATGTGGGCTCATCAATATATTACTGATAAAAAATCTTCATAGTAATCACACTCGATATAGGCACACCCTGCTAACACTCACTTTTGCTTTAGATTTTTCCAAGTGTCTTTTTTATACAATTTACTCATTTCTCCAGTTGAGCAGCTATAACATTTACGATATGCCTGTTGCTTATAACGTCTTGGGGTTTCTAACACATATGTCAATTACCTCATGTGATTCAATGGCTTTGTTTTTGACTTTGCACTTTGCAATTTTAATATTTAAGCCAAAATTGGGAATATACTCTAAGAATAAGCACATATTTGAGGGAGGATTGTACAAGTTCAGATACTACGTGTATTCATTCACAATTTTCTACTCGCTATTCTCCTCATCTTTGGTTTTTATCAACATTAACACTCCTACAGACTTCAGTTCACAAGATGTAACTATAAGCAAAACTAAAGGTTTGGGAGAAGTAACCCACACTTCTAAGATTGGTGGATACAAACCATACGCCACAATCATTTCCTTACCGGTATCCCCGTATTACTATGGCCTGGTGTGTTCCTGGCTATACAGATACGTTGTTCTTTTGTGCATTATTGGGGTATTTTTAGCAATATATTTGAACTATTTGCACAAATCGATGCAAATAAGAAAGCGACTTAAAATTTTGTCCAGGGGCAACAGCGACATAGAAAACCAAATTGAAGTCATAAGACTTGAATTTAGCAACATGGTTGTTGATCAGTTCAAAAAATCACAGCAAAAAATTAAGAGACAACTGAATACAATCTATCTTTATCCTGTGAGTTATTTCCTTTTATGGTTGATTCTATTAGTAGAAAATATCGAACAAAAATTTCATGACAAAAAACATGGTCCTATAATTCCAATATCTATTATGGCTACTATATGCCATCCTGCCAACTGTCTCTTTGACATGTGTATATTTTTTATTAATGAAAAGCCTATAAAGTATTCATGGTCAAATTATCAAGAAAGCTTGATAATAAATCACTATCTAAAGCCTCAAAATCTTGCAGAATTGAGTATACAAGACAAATGCTATCTGCTACAAAAAACTGTCACGGGGCAATTAAAATGGTATTACAGCAAAGAGGTTAATAAACTAATTGCAGATGGTCATTTAGAGACTAAAAAAGACACAGATATAGAGATACCGTCCACCACCAAAATGCTCCATATGTTCTATCATATGCTGCCATTCAGAAGAGCTATAAATTTAGACAAAATCCATTATGAAACTAATAAACCTATCGATAGGCATCAAGAGGAAAACGCCAATGCAAATGTTAAGTCAATTACTTCTAGAAGTGTCAGAAGCTTCAATTTGGAAACTAATTTAAACTCAAAAGAAATGTCTCATGATCCATGGGTCTTAAATATTCTTAATGAGGCTAGTGAAACTAATAACAATGATGAACAATTCTCAAAAATCTTGAAGGAGGTTCACCTAGCTGACTCAAACATTGAACTTGAAACTGATTTCTCTGCGAATGATGATACGAACAATCAAAGTGATGACATGATTAGTAACAAGATAGAATCAGATATCCGGAGTAAGGATATAGACATCAATGATTTTCTACATGCATAATGAATAAACAAAAACAAAACCACATGATATTACTTCATCTTTCCACATGTAAATACAAAATAATAATAAGCATAAACTCAAATTGAAACGTATCACAGATATATATAACATTATTCCTTACCACTCTTATTCGATTGAATTGTCTTTGATCGTTGATAATATAGATTTGGATGTGTAATCATTTCATTGTGTGGGAGCACGTCCTTGGTGAACTCAAAGTATCTGGTGCATGCCATCATGTAGTCTTTTTGATTTTTCAGGTCAACTATAGTATTGATGTCAAACTTGGTAAGGTTATCATTGGTATAAACATTCTTAGCTTTGCTCAAGTAATCGACTAGTTTGTTTTTATTCCAGTCTCTGAAGGGACAACCATGGTACATGTCATTAGAAGGCGGATCCTTGTTTAGAATTTGGTTACAGTCCCATGGCTTGAAATTTATCCTGGACCCCTCCAATCCGTAATTATGTCTGAAATTATATTTGTAATTTTTGTTGAAGTCATCCATGCTATATTTCTTCTGGAAGGAGATCTGCCAAAACTTCAAAGCCTCTTCAATGTTCAAACCACACTCCTTCAAGAAGATGGATAGTTGCTGTCTTCCAGTGTACTTCAAATGAGAATGTGTTTTTAGGTTTGTTAACAAGTTTTGCATACATAACGGGAAGTTGTTGTAAACTTCAGGATTGTAAATCTGGTTGTGCGTTAACGAGTCTGTATTTTCAAACTCTTTGCTTGAGTAGCTATTCAAGACAGAGCCATTGTTATTTAGATGATTGATGATTGGGATCAATCTATCCGATTCATTAATGCTTAAGTTGACCATCTTGTACTTAACAATTCTAATCAGTTCCTGCTTCAAATTTTTGCTGTACATTTGGGAAAGATAGTTGAATTGCATGTGCTCAGGTAAGTACACATAACCTTTGTACAACAGAACATTTCTTGAAGGAAGTATATCGATAATCTTGTTAAACTTGAGTTTCAAGATTGGAGTGTCTTCATGAACCACAGTGTTTAACCCGTTGTTGTTGTAAAACTTGTTAATTTTACCAAGCAGGGCTTCATCATTAATTTCTGACAGAGTTGTCAACAAATTGTTTTCATCAATATCCTGATTGATATCCATGATTGTGGCGTTGCCTTTCAAAAACTTCAACTTATCTTCCTTGTTTTTTATACTCTGAAACTTTAATTTTAGCAGCAATAACTCCATAGAACATAACAGATCCATATTTTCTTCATCTTTTAGAAAAGCTAATCGCAAGATGTAGTGGCCGTAATAATCTTTTAATATCATGTCCTTCAAGTTATTATCACAGCTTTTCAAGTATTTGTTCATCAATTGAGAGTAGTGATTCATATCCAAAATCTCTTTTAGCTTTAGGTTCAAGTTGTTGTGTAAGTGATAAAGCTCCATCAAAAATTTCAATCTATCAAGCCCAAAAGTCTCAAATTCTTGTAGAGTTAGCTCAGAATGCTGGACGGGAGGCATTGTATATAATGTCAATAAATTGCTGTAGTCAGCATTAGTTTCTCTTGTGTATTGCTTTATAAGTGGAAAATTGGGATCGTTTGCAGTGCTGTTAACGATTAAAGTTCTTGCATAGTTGTTATCAGAGACTGCCAAGTTAGTAGCGTTATTAGTACTACTTTGATGCTTTCTTTTGACGCTTTGTCTAATCATTTGCGTGTGTTTAGGTTATATTTTTGGTTTGTCACTTTAATTTTTATATAGTTGATGAATGATACACGAAAAAAAAGGAGTCTCAAAAATTTAAACGCGTAACAAAAAAAAAAGAAATGAAAATATACATGTACAACCAGATATAAAAGGTTAAAGAAGAGGAGATCAATTTGCTACCAAGTGAGCTGCATACTACTAAACATCGGAGTTGTAAAGCATTACTCACGACTAACAGAAGCTTCAATAAATGATACCAGCATAATTGCTTAAAAGCTATGAAAAGCATCAGGACACTGCAAAAAAAAAGGAAAATCTTTAATGATAAAGCCTATTTTATATAGTTGCTATTTACAAGTTTTTAATTATTGCAGTTTCACAGAAAATTGCATTCTAACAGGATCTAGGGTGTGCAGTACTAAATTCTTACATGTTTGACCTTCAAAGTAATTTGATTTAATTTTTGAGTCAATCTCCAAATCAGCAACTATGCATCCTTTGAAAACAACATAGACCCTGTCTTGACTTTCAAAGTTTTTTTGTTCTTTTTCCAGCGTGTTCTTATAGCTATTTACAGTCTTTTTTACTATGTTCACATTCTGAATGGGCAACAATTCATCCTTCTGTGAAAGATCAGATTGTTTACTATCACCAAAGGTAGATGTGGTCAAAATTCCACCGTGTTTTAACAGTTCCTTTAGATAGCTATTATTAGTTTTCAGAGCCTTCAATAAGTAATACTTTTGTAAGTACTTATTGAACTTCTTTGTTTGTTGAATACCCACACAAACATCTTGTTCAAAGATCACTTTGAGCTTTTTCATCTCTTCAGCTGTCAATGATTTGTCAGCAAGATGCTTCATTATCACCAAGGTATTCAGTAAATCAGGCAATCTTCTTAGCGGCGATGTTATGTGCGTGTAATATTTAAATCCTGTTGAATAATGTGGACTAGGCTCCATGGTGTAATATGATTCTGGTGTGATAAACTTTGCATATTTCGGATTGGCAGTGTAAGTGAAGATCTTTCCATCTATTTTCTGAGAGCCATTCTCCAAGCCTAAAGAAGGTGGACAAGATCTATAGATTATAGGTATATTTTTTTGAGAGCAATAGGTTGCTGTTAAGTGATTGAACAATAACATGAATTCACTGACTAGAACCTGACTTTTCTTCTCTACATTTTCCACATCTATGATCAAATCGTTTCCTGAGCTTTTAACTTGAACTGAATTTTGGTTGTTGAACTCTAAACTTTTGTAGAATTTTGAGCCCTTTCTACCCTTCCTTAAATCATTGGATATATTGTACAGATCTTTCAAAACAGAAGTTTCCTTCACTTTGGTATTAATCAAGTTATCGACTTCCTCGTAGGTTACTCTTTTCAAATTGTTATAACCATTAGTTTTTGAGATTTCGAAACTGTCACTTTCCACCATGTATCCTTTTGAATTTTTACTAATGATAACAGAAAACTTCAATACTGGGGTGTTGCCATTACTTGCGGATAAAGAATAATGATCATTGATGGCATCAACACAGATCATTTTATCGACTTTTGACAAATAGTACAAAGATGAGTTTCTAGCAAGAATATTTTCCAGAAGCAATCTTTCCCTTTCATCTAATTTATCCTTTAGGAAGAAATCACTTACAGCAGAGATGTAACAGTTCACTCTAAATTTGTTGTTATAAAGATATTCTAAACTTAACCCGTCGTCCACCTCAACAGTTGAAGCTGAATCAATGGCGTATATCGCTGATTCTTTGCCTTTTTGAAGCTTGTCAACTTTTGCTGGATTCATATATTTTGTTTCAGCCTTATAGTTGCTTGGAGTTATTTGTACATTATCAAACATTTTTTTCAGTGTATCAAGTTTTGGATCATGTCTGACTTTGTGCTTGCTTTCATGTGCTTGAGCATCTTTACTCAAAACATCGTATAAATTAATATCACCTTGTTCTAAGTGGTTGCTTTTGTATTTATTGATTAGTTCAGCAAAGTCAACAGATTCCATGTAGTCATTGGTAATGAGGTTTATTTCAGGAATATTAAAATCAGGGTTAGTTAGTTTTAAGCCTTTGAACTTGTTAAGATTGAAATATGGCATACCACGCATGTTAGTAGACATTTCGTAATTGTTTTCTATTAAGCAGTATAACATGGCTATGTAAACAGAACAATACACTTCTTTTGGATCAGTCGAATATGGATTTTCAGGTGACAATATATTTAGGTCTTTGATAACTTTAGTGTATAATTCACTAAGAGTAAGTTCAGTATCGTATCTTAAAATTTCATCAATGATAACATTAACCTCCGTCTTTCTAGATTTTATTTCATCCTTAAGATGACGCTTTAACAATTCCAGGACTTCCATAAATAGTCTAGGAATATGGTGGAACAATGTATCCGGAATCAAAACTTTGTTCAATGTGGGGGTTTCGCAAAAAAGATTATTGAATATATTTGTAGGAGCAGTGGTGTCAATAAAATTAAAAACATTGTCCATTCTGAAGAGCACATTATTTTTGCTTATGGTCATAACATCTTCTGTTGTAGAAAGACAAACCATGTTTAGGTCATCTTTGGATGGAAGTTTGATAATCACAGCCAAGTTCAACGAGTCAATTAAGATATTGTTTGTTTTGTTATTCAAAACAATGACATCTCCTACCTGATAGTAACTTTTATTCAAGTTATCAATATCAAAAACAAGTCTGTTTCTATTGTCAAGGTGACTTTTGTTAATTAGATATTTGTATAATTCAGAGGGTTCAGATATACTTGCGCTGGCTTTATGTGTCACTTTGCTTAAGAACTCATTATTTTTTTCTTCCAAAGCTTTTTCAACTAATTTAGATGTTTCATTAGACTTTGAAATAGGATCAACAAAATATTTTTGGAAAAACTCTTCGTTTTTAATTGAGATATTAGATGAGTTCTTAATGAAATGTAGTTTGTAAAACTCTACAAATTTAACAAAATGACTAAAGACTTCAGGTTTGAGCAAATGGGTCTTTTGCCAGTCAAAGAACCTTGATGCAAAATCTTTTGAGCTTACTTTCTTAAGTAAAACTCTGTTAGGCCTTAACAAGCTCATTATTTCTATTGTAGTACAGAAAGATTAAAATTGGAATTACTTTTGTGACAGTTCTAACCAAGCCAAGAAGTGATTCAATTATTTTTTGGGGATTGGAACTATACTATAAGCTGAGATGATTTGTCTAAGTTATAATCAGATCTTTAGTGATATTTTCAGACTGAAAAAATAAAATAAAAAAAAGAAAGAAAAAGAAATACTACGGATATAAAGGAATGTTGGATTACAATGGAAGTTACAAGGGAAACCGTTCATGCTTGAAAGCACTTGGTAGCGTTTGCATTTGGAAATTGCGGCTCATTCACTCTTATAGGGAAACTCTTACTAGAGACAATACAGGCAACCTGGCAAAGTACTCGACACATCTGCATATATATTCAACGTTCCTCGCTATTTACCAAGAAAATTTGTTATTAAGTGCAATAATCACAAAAACTATTCAACCTACAGGAGTAGTTGCATTTCAAGAGTAACCACGGGATGGCATTATCATGCCACTACTTATTAATGGAAGTCCCCTTCAGTTGACTTACATACCATAGTCAATCTTAAACTTTCTATTTCAAGAAATTATAAATACTTTTGACAAGGTTCTCATCAATACATTATTCAGTTTATTATGTGATCTTTGTATTGCTTAATGAAGTTTGATAAGCGAAGAAAAACAAAAATAACAAATTATAAAAAAAAAAAAAGCAACAATTGTATAGTTTTTCGCTTATTTTCTGAATAAATGATAGCAAATATTATTCAAAAATATTGCCTTAACAGCGGTGAATACATATAAGAACAACACGTATACCCATATCACTTTATTTAATTTTTCAATAGAATAAGTACTGGCAATCTCCAAAGAATACAAATATCAATATTTAGTAACACACGTATGAGCAATCACCATAAAGTAATAATCATTGGTGCTGGTATCAGTGGACTAAAAGCAGCCAACTTGCTGATCAATCAACACAACATCACCGACATAAAAGTATTTGAAGCGAGAGACAGATATGGCGGAAGATTGGTCACAAGTGAACCAGGATACCACAATCACAATTATGACTTGGGAGCCTCTTGGCACCATGATATTTTAATCAATTCAATGTTTCAAGAGGAAAGAAAAACACCATACAGACCATACGTTATTGAAGATGACAATGTTGCTATAGTAGACTACGACAGTGAAGAAAGATTAGATCAGTGTAGAAATTTGAATATACTGCCGGTGCAAAATGAACTAACAACTTTTTTGAAATCGAACTACTTCAACAGTTTAAACAATTCTATGTCATTAAGAGACGCTGTATTGATGTACATCAGCAAGATGAGCGATACTCTTACCAAAGATCAAAAAGTTACTTTGTTAGGTTTATCCAGATACACAGAGTTATGGAATGGTGACTCTTGGAACTTGATCTCTGCAGAAGATTGTATTGGTGACCATTTTGGTAGAAATGCCCTAGTAGATCAATTTGGCTTGTACCCAAACAAATATTTAGAACAAAACAATCTAAAAGACAAAATTGCTTTGAATACAACAATAACTAGTATTGAAGTCACTGAGATAGGCTCTAGAAAAATTGCCAAGGTAACCACAGGAAACAATGAAGTGTTCACTGCGGACTATATTATCTGTTCTATCCCTTTAAGTTTACTAAAGAAATCAAGTGAAAACTGCAAGCAGTTGGGCTCAATAGAATTTAAACCACCTTTATCCCATACTTTCACCAATGCTTTATCTAACATTTCATTCGGATCTTTGGGTAAGTTCTTCTTTGAGTTTGATTCTATCAAATGGTCAACAGATCAATCAAGAGCTTTACAAATGAGCAGAAATTACACTGAAACAATAAACTTAATAGAAAAATTGAGCTCAAATGGAAATTTTTTAACTGCTGCAGATTTAAAGAAAATTACAGCAGAAACCGATGAGCCAAAGAAATTCAAGTGTGATGATTATCCCTATTTTGTGTTGAACTTGGCAAGCTCCTTCAAAATACCAACCATTCTATTTTTAACTCAATACCCTTTGACTGCTTACTTAGAGGAACTTTCAAATGAGCAACTTTATGAATTCTTTAAACCAGCATTGATCAATTCCTTGAAAAAGATATTCAAATGTAACAAAACATTAAAATATTCTCCTGATACTGATGAAAAGGTTTCTGATGATGAAATCCACTTAAAGAATATTATTCACACATCATGGAATAGTGATCCTTTAGCATTGGGTGCTTACACATCTATCAGAGTCAATGACTCCTTTGATACTTTTCTTGAAGAATCCATGAAGGGTCATGAGGATATCGTTAGATTTGTTGGTGAATCTTTTGTTAATGAAGGAAATGGTTGCGTATGGGGTGCTGAGAAAACAGCAGAGAGAGAAGTTAAAAGGATCATTGACTTTGAACTGAATTATGAGGCTAATGAGTTGAAAATTTAAACCTATATACTTAAAATTTAACAGATTATGTTTAGCTTTTTAATAAACAGAGAAGAAAGCTGATGATGCACGTGACTGTAATGCAATTGTAAAACATACTCGTCAATTTCTTTCTCTTCAAACGCAAGCGAAATACTCTCTTTTTTTTTTACACATTATGGCTGCACTAAAAATATGGAATAACCAAAAGGCTTTAGCTATTTACATTTATCTTTCATGTGTTATATAGATGTGCCTTACATCTTTGTAGGTGCTGGACTAGCAACTCTATCGTGTATTACGAAGCTTACTTGCTCTGGAGTAAAGAAGGAGGACTTGCTAATACTGGAAGCATTAGACTATGTAGGTGGTAGAATTAAAACAACTGATGCAAAATACGAAATTGGTGCCTCTTGGCTTCATGACTCGTTGGACAATCAAGTTTTTGACTATATGATAGAACATGATTTGATTGAAGTTAATCAATTGGATGATGTGGCAAACTGGGAAAATACCGACAAGGTAAAGGCGTTTCTGGATGATTCAAGCAAGGTGCTTATTCACCAGGGGGTTAACATAACTAATGATCATTTATACAGATTAGAAGTCTTATTAGAAGAGTTTGAAAAATATGTAGAGAACTACTTCTTTGAAGAAGAAAATGCTGAAAAAGACCCTAGCCTCAGAACAATGTTTTTTGAGTACATAAAAGACAGAGCTTTGAAGAAGCTTTTCATTGAGAGAAATCATCATCAATTAACACTGTTATCCTTACTTGCAAGATATGTAGAAACATGGCATGGAATTTCTTGGGAATGTTTAAGTGCTAAGTATGCTTTTCTACATAGTTTAGGTCAAAATATATTGTGCTTTGGTTTATCAAACTTCACACGGTTATTAGCTAAAGATATTAAGATAGATTTCAACACACCTGTTATGAATATAAAGAAACAAAAGGGCAAATATATTGTCAACAACAAGTACTCTACAGACAACTGTATAATAAGTACTCCCTTATCAGTCGTGAAATCCATAAAATTTGAAGGCAACTTGTTGAGCGAGAATATGAAGGCAAGCTTGGGTAAAGTGCATTACGGAGCGCTTGGTAAAATATTTATTGAATTTGATTTGGATTTTGATTTCTATGATACACGTTTGTATCATTTAGGAAATGCTTCTGTGGAGGATCAGAACACCATTAGAGCAATTTTGGCAAGTCCTGATGAATTTGACGCAACAACTGTTATACCACCTACACAAAAGGTATCTTTTGAAAATGTATTTGATTGGCCTATGCTAGTTGTGAATACTCAAAAAACACTTGGGAAGCCTGTATTACAAGTTTTAACTCAAGAGCCAGTCACATCTTTCATTGAAAAAAATGTGAAACCAGGAAATAATGCATTCATAAAGTCATTACTAGAAAGCATTCAAGAGTATTTATATTCAAAGGACAACATCAAGAAATATAAAGTTTTAAATGTACAGGTTTCTGGTTGGACACAAAACCAATACCAAAGAGGTTCATATCCTGCTTGTTATCCTGGTGACGATCCAATTGATATTACTATCCAATCATCACTACAAAATGAGTCTTCCAAACTGAAGTTCATCGGTGAATATACTAACTTAGAAGGATGTGGGAGTATGAATGGTGCATGGCTCAGTGGAATCGAGTGTGCTACTAAGATAATTGAGAATCTTCAATGAGCGTAGTGCGCTGACGAAGACTATCTATAAACAAGATGAATATATATCTAAAGTAATGCTAAAATATTTACAAGCTGTGTTAATGTTATTTTTTGATTCAAAAATAATTGAAACTGAGGGAACCAAACGTCAAAAATGATTTTTCGTCCGTCTACCACAAGCAGTGTATCATTGTCAACTTTTGACATTATGTTATCGTAACCTTTCCTCATGATTTCATCCAATTTCAGTTCTTCAAGTTTATCATGGATACCTGCATTGTCACTTTTTTGATCTATGATATTATATCCATTGTTCAAAGACGCATATTCATCTTTTATTACAGAATTGTTTATCTTTGAAAATGTTTCATTAGTTCTTACACTGTTTGCTTTTCCCCATTCAGACTGAAGAAATCCTGTATCAGTAATATTGCTTAGATTTTCATTAAGTTTTATATGCTTAGATATAAATCTATCTAGATCTCTATCTAATCTATGCATCATACAATTTTCACATGCACAGTCCTCATCTTTACAAGTACAACTTGACTCTAAGAAGACATCTGTACTTTGAATTAGTTCAAGATTTTGAAGGTTTGTTGACTTTTCTTTGGATTCACAGCAAACTTTCTTAGCTTTTGGCAACTCATTACCATTTTCCTGTTTTTTGAAAAAAAACAGGGGCTCTTTTTGACCTTGACATGTGTCACCTTGGATTACTTGAGATACATTCTCTGCTTTCATACTTACAGGAGTATCCGCATCTAATTTGTCTTCTTTGAACAAAACAAAGTTCTCCTTAGAAGCTGAAACATCAGAGTTAGGTCTTCTTCCTCTCTTGTTGACTTTCATTAGTACTCTTTCATGATGTTCACAAAGCGTAGCTCTATGGCCCTTTATACACTTTACACATGCATATTTCTCATTTTTATATATAATCATGATGTTTAAAAGTATGTTGTTTTTGTTAATGAGTTACTAATACTACAAATTATTTGTTCCAATAGATACAAATATCTAATTCTTTTCAGTTCAAAGAATGATGATTCGGTAATTTTATCCATTTCTGGCTGGAAATCAAAAAAAATTGTCCACATGTGCAATGTTGAAATTTGAACTTCTTGATTTTTTTTTTTTTCTTCTTGAAGAATCATTTTTCTACAGTCATTTTCATACACTGACTTTCCAACTTTTACAATACAAAAAGTACTCTTTGTATTGTGACAAGAATATTTAGTCATTATGAGGAAAAACAATACACTCTGAATATTTGTTAACATGATTGTGAACGTTTCAAATAGTCAGCCATCTTGAAAACACATACTCCAAAGTCTGAATCTATAGAGGATTATTGTTCATCAGCTGAAATTAGATGACTCTCCCACGTGTAGCCCTATCATTGGAAGGAAAGAAAAAAAAAAAGGGTGGGAAAACATTCTATCCATTGATTGTACTTTTAGTTTATCAAAACAACCCACTGATTATTGATATACATTGGCAACACCAACGAATACGTCTATACAAGAAAGAATGTCAACAGACAATAACTCTTCCAATAGCAATTGGAGGGAAACTATTGCTCCTATTCTTGAGGGGTTTGTTCCAAAGACAACGTCACAGGAAAACAAAAAGTCATTGAAAGTTTCGTTAACAAAAAAGACATCAGACCAAAACAATGAAGGCACAGATGATAGCAAAAATATAAACAAAAAGCTACACAATGATCTAGTAAATGATATTAAAAGCTGCAGCGATCACCAAAATGACCATGACTCAACCCACCACGATTGTGAGTCCATTTCAAGCTTTCAAGACCCAACTGATATTGCTGCCATGGACAATTTAGTAAAATTACAAAGAACCAGAAGCACCCAGCCAAATCTTGCATCTGTTGGTAAGCCTCCATTAATAGCAAACCAGTCACAAGATATGCTAAACATAAAGAAAATAAACATGAAGCCTGAGGATATATTGAAAACTGCAAACTCTGTTTCTAGAAGAAACTCAATTAGCAGCAATGCATCGTTGCTGAAGTCAAAGAACATTCCAGATACAGAAATCACGTCTGAATCTGGATCTGTTCAAAGCATTCAGCCGGATAATTCTGTCGCATCCTCAGCTGCCCATATCGATTTGAAGCCAAAGGAAAATGTTCAAAAAATAGGTAAAATTGGTGTTTGTGCCTTGGATAACAAGGTTCTAAGTAAGCCATGCAGAAGAATTCTAAACAGATTGATGGAACATGGTGAATTTGAAACCATCATTTTTGGTGATAAGGTTCTATTTGATGAGGACATTGAAAACTGGCCTACTTGTGACTTCTTGATCTCGTTCTTCAGCAATGGGTTTCCATTGGACAAGGCAATTGCCTATGCCAAGTTGAGAAAGCCATACCAAATCAATGATCTAACTATGCAGAAACTTTTATGGGACAGAAGACTTGTCCTGAAGCTGCTTGAAGTAAACCAAATTCCTACTCCAGAAAGATTAGAAATTTCAAGGGACGGGGGACCTAAAATCGATGATGATTTAAAAGCAAAGTTCAAAGATAAGAGCATGCCAACATCATTTGAGCAGAAGGAACCAATGTGGAAGATGATTGGAAATGACATTTTGGAAGTTGATGGTCGAAGACTTGAAAAGCCATTTGTTGAAAAACCTGTTAATGGTGAGGACCATAACATATACATTTATTACCATTCAAGCAATGGTGGTGGTGGTAGAAGATTATTCAGAAAAATTGGTAACAAGGCCTCTGAGTTTGATGCTGAGTTGAACATGATAAGAACCGAGGGCTCTTATATCTATGAAAAATTCATGGATGCTGATAATTGTGAAGATGTCAAGGCATACACTGTATCTTCAAATTTCTGTCATGCTGAGACAAGAAAGTCTCCTGTTGTTGATGGTATTGTTAAAAGAAACACACATGGTAAGGAGATCAGATACATTACCAAGTTGACTGAGGAAGAAACAACCATGGCCTCAAAAGTGTGCACTTCATTTGAACAAACAATATGTGGGTTTGACTTGCTAAGAGCACAGGGTAAATCATATGTCATTGATGTCAATGGGTTTTCATTTGTTAAGGACAACAATGACTACTATGATACAACTGCCAAGATTTTGAGAGAAATGTTCAAAGCGGCCAAGGACAGGAAAGCCGCTGATAAGGAGAAGTTGCTGAACTTGAAAAACAAAACTATGGCCTTACCAAAAACTAAAGGCCTGGTTCAAAACATTATCAATAATGAGCATCAAAGAAACAAGTTGAACATCACGAATTCCGAAGTGAATCTGTTGAAGCTACAGCAAGATGAAGCCAAAAATTTTAGTATGACCAATATCAACGAGTATCTTGAAGGTCAACAGAATAACGAAGAAGAAAAGGATCAAAGATGGGTATTTAAGGGTATTGTTAGTGTTGTTAGACATGGTGATAGAACACCTAAGCAAAAGCACAAGTACTCATTCACTTCCGACATTTTTATTTCATTGCTTAAGGGACACAAAGAAGAGGTTATTATCAGAAACGTTATTGATTTGGAAATTGCCTTGAAGGCATTGATGATAGCAAGAGATGAGAAATTGGAAGATCTTAACAAACTAAATGTTTTGATTGATGCATTATCCAAAAAATTGAACTTCCCAGGTACTAAGATTCAATTGAAACCTGTTCTGAATAAGGAAACGAAGGAAGTTGAAAAGGTTCAATTCATTCTAAAATTCTTTGGTGAGGCCACTCATTCATGTAAGTATCAAGCTGCTGAACTAGGTGAACAAATGAGACTGGATTTTGGCTTGTTGAATAAATCGATTTTGGAAGAAAACAATATCAAGATTTTTTCATCAAGTGAAAGAAGAGTGTTGTACACTGCTCAGCTATGGGCCGTTGCGTTATATGGAGGAAAATATGAAAACGAGATCTTTATTAGAAAGGACTTGTTAGATGACTCTAATGCTGCTAAGGAGCTGATGGACAAGGTTAAAAAGAAATTGAAGCCCTTGTTGAGAATAGGCCAGGAGGCTCCTACTGAATTTACTTGGCCCACAAACATGCCACAACCTTACTTAGTTATGAAGAGAGTCTGTGAATTGATGAGATATAACAAAACAATTATGGATTATCACTTTGAGACTTTGTCAGCTGAAAAGTTAACAGAAATGCAAGATGTGTGGTGCTGTGCTGAGGATGCCAAGTTGTTTAAGGAAAGATGGGATAAGCTATTTGCTGAGTTCACCACAGTTGAAAAGGTGGATCCATCCAAGATATCTGAGCTGTACGATACAATGAAGTTTGATGCATTACATAATAGAGCATTCTTAGAGAAGATATTTTATCCTGGTGATGATGGCCATATTAATCAAGACATTGTAGATAAAGATTTGGTAGAGAATTCCTTGGTTGACAAATACCCTATCAACTTGTTAGCCAAGAATAACTTCAGAGTGGGAACTACAGGCACCTCTGGCATTGCACCGGTTAATGGCGTACCTTCATTCACTGATAGACCTGCTTTTTCGGTTGTTGACAAGTCAAGAAGTGTTTCTGTAGGTTCAGCAACATCTCAAGGATCCAAATTGACCACTACCCCATTGATGTCGCCTACATCCAACCCTAAAGGATCTGTCGGCTCATTGGGTTGGGCTTTAGAGAGTAACAAGAAAGCTGATAATAAGTCTGACTCTATATTTGCAGACAAAAACTACTCTCACTTGAGAGAATTGTTCAAGCTGTCCAAAGTATTGTTTGATTTCATCTGTCCTCAAGAATATGGTATCACTGAAAATGAAAAGCTTGATATAGGTTTATTGACATCTTTGCCATTAGCCGAGCAAATCTTGGCAGATATAGACTCAATGAAGGCAGAAAAGAACCCACAATGTGTTGCCTACTTCACCAAGGAATCACATATCTATACCTTATTGAACATCCTGTATGAATCAGGACTGCCAATGAGAATTGCTAGAAATGCATTGCCAGAGTTAGATTATCTATCTCAAATAAACTTTGAATTATATGAAAGAATAGACAAGGCTACAGGTGAAAAGACACACTCCATCAGATTGAAGTTGTCACCTGGTTGTCAAACACAAGATCCTTTGGATGTTCAATTAGACAACAGACACTTCATTTCTTGCAGTCCGAAAATATCATTGACTAGACATTTGGATGCTACAGTATTTGAGGATATTTTGAAAAAGAAGTTCCCAAGAGTGCAGTTACCTGATATGTTCACTGCAGTCAACATCACATCTCCAAGTTTGACATACAAGGGATACAAGGTAAAAAATTTGAACGAAAAGGAAAACAACTTCACCAAGTTGACTCCCTCAGCTATAGAAGAAGAAGAACATAAGTAAAGTGGCCTCTTTATATATACTATTCAAGAATGTAATCTGACACTGATACAATTTAAAGTTAGTAATCTATTTAAATTATAATGTGATTGTTGTGGCATTATCAAAAAAATAATAAGAGGCAGATTGCTTCAGTTATTGATTTATGGGCACACAACAAATCAGGTCTGTTTATTCAACTTTTTTTGCTATCCCATCGCTCCGTTAGTACACGTACTTCTCCTGTGATAGCTTGAACAGCTGTCTGAAGTAGGTACTGCAACTACAAATTAGTTGCAACAATGGTGTGAATCATGTTTTCAAGACAACGCAACAAGATATATGGTGACAAAAAATCACCCTTTTGATATTGACGAAAGGAAAAACCTTTCAATTGAACCAAAGTTATTTTGGAAATTAAATTTGCAGTACTTTTTTACTTTTCTTTACTTTTTTTTTTTTTAAAAAAAAATTACCTTATATTAATAGTTCCCATAAATATAACTTTTAAGCAATTTTGAAATATTCTTTAAAAGAAAGGAAAAGGGAAGCCAAAAACCAAACAACTATAGATGCTTCAAAGAATCAAATAGCACAGAAATACTTTCACCATAGTGATCCCTTCTAATACATTCAGCAAATATAGGAGAAACATCTAGGACTACTAGTTTTTTGCTTTTTTTGAGTCTTTCTTCAGATATTGGGTATGTGTTAGTGACAATGATCTTACTGATTGAATCAGATTCTTCTAATTGTTCTAGGCAATCACCAGTAAAGACACCGTGTGTGGCAACAACATACACATCCTTGGCACCACAGTTCTTGATACAGTGTTCAGCAGCTCCAATGAAGGAGCCAGGTCTGTCAACCATGTCGTCCAACAAAATAGCACTTTTGCCATTGACATTTCCAACCAATGTAATTAACTTTTCCAAAGATGGTTGTTCGGAGTTTTCATTGTACTCGTCGTCATCAGATTCATTTTCGTTGTCGGAGTTACCGGATGAGGTGTTGTTCAAGCCGTTGTGTTCGGAGGTATAGTTGAAGTCCTCTTCTTCTTCGGATTCTTCAAATGGATCTTCTTCAGACACCACATGGCCCTTTCTTAGTCTAGCTGTTTGGATGGTGTTTGTTAGCAGAATGTTTTCTTCAGCGCCGTTTTCATCATCTTTCTGGATGATAGGTCTGTTTTTTCTCAAGATTGATTGCTTTCTCAGTTTGAGGGATTTCAGTTGGTCCTTGTTACCAGAGAGGATATCTTTCTTTCTTCTTCTATCAGTATGGATCATGGCAAAGTTTATTTTCAAGAGATCAGCAAGGGCAGTGACTCTTTTGGTACCACCTGGGTTTTTGGAAACAACAACAGCATTGTTTTCGTAATCAGCAATATTTTCCTTGATCCATCTGGCTAGAGTTGGGCCACCGTATAAGTTGTCAACTGGCTTGGAGAAGAACCCTTGCATTTGAGATGCATGCAGATCCATAGAAACAACGTGATCAGCACCGGCCATGATGATCAGATTAGCAATCATTCTGGCGGTGATTGCCCCTCTGTGTTTTTTCATCTTGCTTTGCTTAGCATAAGGAAATTGAGGAATAACAGCGGTAATTTTCTTAGCAGAACCACCTTTCAAAGCAGATATCAGAATCAGCATTTCCATGATATGGTCGTTGATTTCTGGTGAGCCAGACTGAATGACATATACGTCCTCATCTCTAACAGATACACCTATTTGAACTGATGTTTCCCCATTAGCAAATTTCTTAAGGGTGCATGGGGCAGATTCGATACCCAAGTTTTCACATACTAGTTGGCCTAATTCAGGGTGAGAATTACCAACAAATACTTTACACTTTCTCATATTGTCTTTGATGTCAACAGATTCTCTTGATGAAGATAACCGTCTTATGAATGATTTTGGAATGACTGAAACAAAATGTGGGCTTGTTTCTATAACTTGTTCACTAGACAGCTTTGAGGATTAGAAAAAAAAAAATATATTGGGTGAAAGGGTGAAAGGAAAAAAAGACAGTAATCTTAAATGAGTAAGGTTCTGTTTAAGACTATCTTTATTCCAAAGTGGGTGTGAAATTTACTAGGTGAAGTAACTTTTGGTTATATGAATGATTTTACTGTAGCTTTAGCTTTTCTTTGTTGTTGGAAATGAAAGCAAATTTAAACTACGAAATTCATAACTCTGATGTAAGTAACATGGTGTTTATGATCAAAGTTGTGTGTTGAAAAAAAAAAAAAAGGAAAGGTTCAAGAATCCTTTTGGAGAAGAAGTTTGCCGCCTTTTGAGATTTTTTTTTTTGTATTTTTTTTTTTTTTGGGCAAAAGGGGGAAAATGCACAATTACCTTTCGCAATTGAGACTTCTTTTTTTTTATTTTTTTATTTTTTTTGTAGGGCATCTTTAGAAACTTTTGCACAACACATTTCCTCTTTTGGGAAACACCACTCTGAAGAGTGAGTCACTCCAAAAAAATAGAAAAAAAAAAAAAGAAACGGGTCACTCTTCTTTAGACTACATTACACGTGACACTCTCTTAAAATATATTTACTGTTTTTTAGAAAAAAATTGATAGTACTTCATAACAGGTTTACAATCTAAATCATTTCGTACAACCTTTCATTCCAATGAGATAGGCATACAGTTCTATACTGTTCCCTTCTAGATCCCATACACACTATCCACGTAAACCAAAAAATGGTAGACAATGACGGGTTTCAAGTTGTCTCATTGAAAAAGAAAAACAAAAAAAGACAGAACAAGAAAAACTTATCTGAAGAAGAAATCATCTCTGACAAGCTATTCAACAATTACGGCAAGCTGATACAAAAAAGCTTGCTTTACAAGAACCTAGTATCTAATCTGGAACATATTAAAGACGTGAGGTGTGTCAGATGTCTAGCCCTTGGGTCCTTCCTTGAAGATATTCAGCCTTTATACCAATTATCTTTACTTATAGAAATAGTCAACCATCTCATCGAGTTGAACCACAAAGATGATTTCAGCTTGGTCGTTTCACTGTATGATCCTGCATTCACTGCGAAGGACATAGCATACATAAACAATAAGCTGAATAACCAAAGGGCAAACATTAGATGGGTCTATGAAGATGAAAGGAGTTGGGAAAATAAAAATTCCGACGAAGATGTTCTGTATTACATTCCACACGGAGATTTACATCTTCTGAACTATCTTTTACCCCTTCTGAAGCCAAAATTCTACCTGGGTAACTACATCTTTGATCATTTAGCAAGAGTGAAAGCAGACGATGGCATGTCATACTTGAGTGGTATGAAATTGCATTATTGTAATAATATCAAAAACAGCGATTCAGATGACTTTGAACATATAAAGCAACACAAAAAGAAGCAAATCCCTGTAGAGAGTAAACCTGCCGAAGTTGTTGACTTATACTTCAGTGACATCAAAGTATATACAGATTTCCATGAAAGCATCGAGCAAGGCCCTTGGCTATCTTCATTCTCCAGTTTAGCATTACATGAATTTATATAGTAAGAAAAAATAAAAAAAATAAATAAAAATAAAGTGACTTTTTTTTTTTTTTTAATGATAATAAGTCATGAATATATATTACATTTATTGGTAGTTTTCCCAATTTTCAATAATTTCCTTAATCTTTTCAGACTTGGTGATTTGGTAAACATCCTCAAAGTATTCCTTGGTCAATTCAAATGGCTTGGCAGTCAAGTTTGGAATGTACTTGCCAATCAATCTATCAGCCTTGACGTTTTCCTTGACAATGTTCTTCTTCAAGAAGTTCTTGAATGGCTTAACACCACTCATCAAGTATGAAGAGTGGAACGGAACAGAAATACCCTTTAATGGAATGGTGGCAAATCCTCTTTCTAAGTCAATTGGTTGAGGCTTGGCAACAGACTTGGCAGATACTTCAGCAGTGATTTCATTCAAGTGTTCAGTCAATTCTTCAATGGTCATGGATTCTTGCAACTTGACAAAGTTGATCTTTTGTAGCTTGAAGACATTCAAGACATTGCCCAAGGTATCCAAGGCTCTCAAATCACCAGCAGCAACATATTGTTGGTTTTCAACATTGTAGTTCACAATTTCTAACAACCATCCGGTCTTCTTCGAAACACTTTGAACAACAAATTGCAAGGCTTCTTGAGAGAAGGATGGGTGGACTCTGCTTGGGTTAACAGCAATCATACCATAGTTGGATCTGCCTAGGGAGTCTCTTGGAACAGCAACTTGCATAGTCATACCTCTGTAGAAGACAACTTCTACCAATGATTCAATGGACATGACATCAGCCAAGGATGCTAAGGCAGCATATTCACCCAAAGAGTGACCAGCAAATGGAGCATCATTTGGAATCAAGCCCTTAGCCTTCAAATCTTCAAAGGCAGCCTTTTCCATCAAAGTCAATGCAGGTTGGGTGAATTGCGTGGCAGACAATAACCCAGTTGGAGATTGGAAAGTGTAAGAGGTGGTGGTATCAACAATGTCTTTGAAAATCTTTTCAGACTTCAATTCTCCATCAACAATGGTTTCAAACATCATGGAGGTATAGTTTTCCTTGATCTTCTTACCCTTTTCACCACCAAAGAAAATGGTTAATTCATTTGGATTCTTCTTGACAATTTCTAAAATAGAGAAACCATAAGTTTCCTTGAAGTGGTTATCAGCTCTGTCCCAAACATTTCTAGCAACTTCAGACTTTGCATATAAATCCATACCCATACCTTGCTCTTGAGAGCCTTGACCAGTAAAGACAAAGGTAGAGGCTGGTTGTTCAACTTCGGCCTCACCAACAAGAACAGTCTCTTCATTGGAGTTCTTGGTTTCAAACTTAATCAGCTTTCTACCATTGATCATACCAACATGCTTGATGGAGGTGGTTAATTGAGTGTTTGGTAAAACCATACCGGTGAAGTCACACTTGTAACCTCTAACTCTGGAGGAAACATTGTCAGCAGCCCATGTTTCAACCAAGGATCTAACAGAGGCTGAGGAGAACATACCATGAGTGATGGTGCCTGGTAAGTTGGCATATTCAGCAAAGTGTCTGGAAACATGTATAGGATTCAAATCACCAGAGACTCTAGCATAGGATTCATTGGTACTTGGAGATTGAGTTTGCTGAACAGTAATTGGAATCTCATTTTCAAAGGCAACCTTTTCTTCAGTGGTGGTACCATTTCTGGCCAAGTAATCAATGACAGGGTTACCGTGAGATTGACCAGCTTCGTAATTAACTTCACCAATCTTGACAAGTTCCTTGGTAGGCAATTCGTAGTAAACATCACCTTCAGAGGTAACAGAGCTGAAAACGTCGGCAGACTTGTAAGTAACATCGGTTTGTAACTTGAAGTACAATGTCTTGCCCAATAAGTCAACTTCAGAGTCCAAGTTGAACCATTCCTTGGATTGTAAAACAGCAACATCCTTGGCAGAGTTCAAGTTCAACTTGTAAGGAACTTCAGCAATTCTCTCAAATGTGTTTTCAAAATCAGTGTAGGCACCTCTATAGAAGAACTTGGAAGAAACCTCCATAACTGGCTTGGAGTCTCTGGATAAGGTACCTACAACTTCAACAACCTTACCATTAGGTTGGTTAACTACAGACTTGACCAAAGCAGTGGTGGAAACCACATCACCTTCTTGGATAGGCTTGGCACCTGGGATCATCTTGTAACCATTGGACATGTGGACCAATTTCAACAAGTCACCGTCAACAGACTTGGGGAAAATGGCCTTGATAATAGATCTCCAGCCTAAAACAATGGCAAAGTCCATAGGAGCTAGAACCTTTCTACCGGTTCTTGGAACGAAGTCCTCACAGTTGTTACCAATGGCATGAGTGAAGTTCAAAATATCACTGGTTTCAACCTTAACGGAACCACCATCAATAGGAGCATGGACATCAAAGTTCAAGTCAACTTTACCTGGTAACCACAATTTCCAGTACATTTCCTTGATTCTGTCATTTCTACCTTCCATAATTTCATGGATTGGAGAGTAACCATCTTCCGGGTGGTAGTTGAACAACAAGGTCAAAGAAACAGGCTTGGAATCAACAGTTCTACTTTCAATCAAATCAAACTCAACAACACCATCGGCATTCAATCTTAAGGAAGCAGTGGCAGTCAGGGAGCCAGCTACCTTTTCAAATAAAGTAACCTTGGAATGAGCACCTTCACCATCAATTTCAACAACAAATTCAGAACCTTGAACCGGAGCGAATATCTTCTTTACAGGATTGGATTCAAAAAACTTACCTTGAACAACATGATCAGTGGTAAAGAAGGCGTGTCTCCAGTTTTTCTTTGAACCAGCTAACAAGTTGAACCAATCAGATACATTGGTGGAACCGTTGCAAGTGTATCTTTTAACACCACTTTCAGAAGCAGTGTGTGGGAACTCAACAACCTTTGTATCATCATTACCAAAGTATTCAACAACAGGAATGGAAGACTTGTCGTTGTTGTAGTAGTCCTTCAATAACTTGTTGATGTGACCATCGTGGATTTCATCCATGATTTCTTTGATAGGTTGATCAACCTTGTTGGTGAACTGAGCAGCAACAGGACCATGTAAGATACAGGTTCTTTCAACATCTTGGTCAATAACAGTTTCCAAGTTTTCCGATTGCCATAGGGAATCCTTCTTGAAGTAGAATTCAAAGTTCTTGTCCAGGATAGGAACAAATGGAACTGGCTTTTGACCTCTTCTGGTGGTCAAGCCTAAGAAGAAATCAACATCTTGAGCGTTCAAAAATTGAACCTTGGAATCAGGATACTTGGCATAAATGGCTTCCAAGACCTTTGTTGGTTCATTGTCCAAACTTGAATAGGATTGTAAGACAGAAGTGGTTTTAGTCTTGGTGAATCTTTCTTCAATTCTTCTTAAGAAGTCACCAGTCATGTTTCTTAAAGTAACATCAATCCATTTACCAGTTGACTTGATGAAAATCAATTCAACTAATCTATCAGCAACTTCAGCATAAGTCATGTCTTGAATATTTTTGGCAACACCGTTAACAGTGGCAAACCATGGCTTTTGGAAATCAGCATTCAACTTTGAGATGATGTAATCCTTCTTGGCCTCCAAAGTGGCTTCTAGCTTGTTCTTTGGTAAGCTGAAAATGGTGTCATCCATTTCCTTCCAGAACTTAACACCTCTTGTGGCAATCTTGTGAATTGGCTCACCCATTTCGGATTTAACAGTTAAAATACCACCAGTTGGCTTTTGGTAAGTGGATTCCCATTCGGAATCAGCAACACCTGAGCATTTGGCAATGGCCAACTTGGCATCTGGAGAGGTCTTGGCTTCCTTGGCAATCATAACTCTGGAACCGAATAAGAAACCATCAAATGGCATTGGAGGGTAGTTGAACTTCTTGGACCACTCACCAGTTAGGTATGGGTAAGTGTCATCAGCAGAACCAAATCCAGAACCAGCAATCAAATGGATGTTGGAATACTTTCTGATCTTGGAGTACATTTGTAGAATAGGTTGATGGAAGTCCTCAAAGGAATGGTGACCACCACCTCTACCACCAGTCCATTGCAAGACAATTGGGAAGTTTGGATGAGCCTTGGCAATGTTGATGACTTGGGAGATGGCATCTATGGAACCTGGCTTCAGGCCTAAGTGCTTTAAGCCTAAGGTTTCAATGTATTCAGTGGCAACTTCCAAGGATGGAACACCAGCACCAATGGTTAAGGATTGAATTGGGTAACCCTTGCTTCTTAATTCCTTGATCAATGGAATACCCCATTGTAACATGAATGGGTTGACATAAATTAAGTTTAAGCCCAATGAGAAACCAGGTTTAATTTGAGAGACAATGTTGTCAATGGCCTTGGTCATCATGGCTGGAGAGAAATAACCACCACCGGCTAATTCAATGTGATAACCGGCATTAATTGTTGAAGCTACAAAGTCAGGAGAAACAGTTGTAGGAGTCATACCAGGAATCAACAATGGGGCTCTGGAAATCAATTTGGAGAACTTGGTTTCAACAAAGACCTTACCAGACTTTGTTTGAACCAATTTTGGAGAGTAATCCTTAACCCAGTTGTCAGCAAGTTTCAAGCCATCTTCCTTGATGTTGAAGATTTCTTGCTTGAAGCCATATTCATCATCAGCGGAAACATCAAATGCACCAGCAAGAATAACTCTTACACCGGTACCTTCCTTGTTTCTGTGGGTCAAAACACCTAAACCAGAAGAACCACCTGGGCCAAAGTCTAAGATGTGAGAACAGGCAGGGAAGTTTGTAGCAACTTCCCAGTTGACAGGATGCTTGACAATCAATAGGGCCAGTCTTGAAGACAAGTTTTCAGAGTTGGTCTTGGCCAAGTCATCACCGGTGAAGGTATCATAAACAGGAATCATTAGGGATGAGGATTTGAATGTGATGTCATTTTCAAGAATGTCATTTTCAATGGCTTCCATGGCAGGTTCCAATAGGTGTGAGTGGAATGGGGAAGTTACAGGTAAAAATCTGTTTGTGAATTTCAACTTTCTTTGACTGTGGGGAATTCTATTTTGATCCAGGCCAGAGGCAACCTTTAATTTTCTTAATGACAAGTTCAAACCATATAGGGATTGAGGAGGACCTGAAACAACCAAGTTTCTGGCCCCGTTGACCAATGAAATGACAACGTGCTTTTCCTTTGGCAAGTGGGAGTTGGTTTTATCAACATAGTCTTGGACTTGATCCTTGGTTAAGTTGGAAATGGACAACATAGGAGAAGGAACACCTTCACCATTTTCAACAGAGTCTTCGGAGATGGATGGGGATAGGGCAGTGTTTGGGTAAGATTCATTACATCTGCAACCAATGAAAAACAACAAGGAAATGCCCTTTTTGGCAGCCTTGAAGAAGGATTCCCAATCATTAGATTCCGCAATGGCAATGGCAGTGACTAACCCTTGGGAGTGACCAGTGGCACCTCTTAGGGCAGCTCTTAATTGGCCAGGGTTCAAACCTAATAATCTACAAGTGATGGCAAAGTTCAATAATTGAATGATACCGATGACAGGGCATGATACAGGGATGCTCAATAAGTAATTGGTATTTGGAGTTTGTTCCGGTTGGTTGATCCACTTCAAGATGTCAAAGCCTTGGGTGTAGATCTTGTCAAAGTTTTGGATCTTGTTGGATAATTCCTTGATGGTTTCATCAATGAAGGTCAAAAGATCTCTCATGATGACATCGTAGGTGCTTACTAGGTCTCTCAACTCATCAAAGTAATCATCGGTGTTACCTTGACCACCGAAGATGGCGTTGATGTCAAGTTTATCGGCATTTTTGATTAAGGTGGATTGGACACCAGAGAACTTGCCATCGATGGTAACCTTACCTAGCAAGTAGTTCTTGATAATTTCTTGGCCTTTTTGCAAAGTGGTTGAGTCATTTTCAATGAGAGAAGCAACAAAGGAATGGATGTCAACAGTGCTCTTTTGTAAGAATGTGTTTTCGAAATCACTGATGGCGTTCTTCAAGATGTTTGAAAAGTAGTCGTTTTCAATTGGCTTGGAGTCTTGGTTTGAGTAGAATGTAGAGGCGTAACCAATGAATTTACCCAACAATTCAGCAGAGGTTTGAGGTTCCAAGTCACCAGCTAATTCGCTGGTTCTATCAATAGCAGCAGGAAGAACATCCTTGGTGAATTGTTCTTTTAATTGTGAAGCAACTAGATATGAGTCAGTAGAAACATTGAATGAGTGCTCAACTGATTCGTATTGTAAAGTTAATAATCTGTTAGATGACATAGCAGTTATGAAGAGGGGAGTTTTGTTGTTTTGGGGTGAGTTTTTATTTATTTATTGGAAAGAAAATGTGACAAAAATAAAAGATAAAGCCCCTATATGTGATTGCGGTAATACTAAGATTATTTTTTCTTTATGTGGTTATTATAATATTAACTATCTATTAACTGGTTGTATTAATAAATAAGTCTTCAATGGTATATGGTCTTCCAATGAGATGATTATATAGAGAGTAAAAAAAAAAAAAACTATCAACAATTTTTTTGTGTGTGTGTGTTTTTTTCCAACACTGAAAATTTTTTATATTTATACTTATTTTTTTTTTTTGTTGGTATTTTTTTTTGATAGTTGTGGATTTTGTTATCTTTCCCAGAATGTCTTGTATGGATTTCCTTTGATTTGATTTAATTAACGCTTTGTGCACTGTATTTTTTGTTGATACTTTTTGTTTTCTTTTTTCTCTATACACACAGAAGTGGTACATCAAATTTATATCAATGTACATCAGTAACATATATCCTCTAATGTGTACTTATATGTCAGTCAACTACATAACTATAATACACCATTCAAATGTATTGATGTTATTGATCAATGTCTCATCTTCTGTCGTATAAAACCATACACATATGCCTCTTAACAACTTGTACGTATAGAAATATTTTGTTGATGGTTTTGCTGTTAAAAAATTTATGTTATTTTTTTGCTGTGGTGCTTGACGGGGGGGGAAGTATTTTTTTTTTTTTTCCCCCCCCCAAGCTCGTGACTACTACGAAAAAAAAAAATGTATATATACGCGTATCATTCAAAATGGTGCGTGCTACTTATGTCCGAGAAGCATGCTACAAATCATCAGCTATTCCCCGGTGTAGATTATTGATGATTTCTTGTGAATGTAGATCAAACTCCATGCTATAGCTGTCCTGTCCCACATCCACTATCTCATTTTCTATCTGTATACTGTCTTGACTCTCCAAGCAGTGATCAACTGCTGAGAACATATTCTCTATCATCTTGTCCCCCCTATTAATTCCAAACCACTCATAAAAAAACAAATTCTCTGGTATTTCATTATAGTGTCTGTCAAACTCTTTATAGTGTGGGACAAATGTAAATGTCAAGTACAATTTCTTTGTCAAGTCCGGATTGTTTACCACATTGCTCTCATGCAGCTTGAACCCAAACATCTGGCAGCTTCCAAACAAGATGTTCATCAGTTCGTAGTCATCATTCTTGTCCACTCCCAAGCACATCTGATATGCATCTCGTTGTTCGTTCTTGTACAGTATCTTTTGGACTCCATGGTAAAATATGCTTTCGCTGGCCATCTTCATTCCGTACCCCCACTCATTGAACCATATGATGATGCCGATGTCCAGTATGAAGACATCGCAGTCGATCAGTGTTTCTCCCATGCGGGCTGTGTCATAGCTGTTTTCATTCAGGTTTTCTATCCCATCCGTGGACACACACATATAGAGTTCCTCTTGTGTTATGTTTCCCGTGTCCCTGACTTGCATCATCAGCTTCCTCCCCCCTGCAAACAGCAACGGCTGGATATGTGATGGGAATGAGGTGACGGATTTCAGGTATTGTTGGTACGGTAGGACATTGTCTATGTTCGGTTTTATATACACCTTGCCGCTTCCACTCATTTTTTTTTTTTTGTGTATAGTTTATATATTATAAAGCCCTTATGGTAACTTCTAGCAAACATGGAATTCTCATCTTAATTTTTTTTTCAAACATATTTAGTATTCGCCTATTTAAAAAAATGTCAAAAAAAAAAAAAAAAAAAATCAAAATAAAACTACAAAAGTTGAATAGTACTATGTCCACAGATGACTACGTTCAATTTTTTCTCTAATCCTTTAAAAAAATTGGAATTTAAGAGGAAAATTAAAAAAAAAACTCGTGATTCTCAGTATAATCTCCTTTTATGATATTTGTTGATATATATCATATGTAGTGTTAACATATTATCCGTTTATGTTTATTACCATTATCTCTCCGCTTATTCTATTTCCTTTTTTTATATGTCTTCATTCACCAACCTCCACTTCGCTGTCGCAAAACAAACACTTCATATCACTGCTCTTCTTCATGATATGGGCCTCACTCAGGGATGGGATCTTCAAACACGTCTCATTCATGCACCTGATTTTCGATTTCTTGTATCTCAGCCCACACGAGTTGCACAGCTGCTCCTTCTTGGACTTTGACCATGACGGTCTCCAGCATGGCGACTCCTTGGTTTTGCACGACAGGCACTGGTGGAACTTGTATGTCTTGTGGGGGCCCTTTGATGATCGTCTGCTTTTCTTCTCACTTGTCTTTGGCGAGCTGTTCAGGCTCCCACTGTGGCTCTTCACAGCTATGGAGTCCTGTCTGGGAGAAATATTCAATGACAGCGGGCTGTTAGTTTCGATAAGCGTAGTTGTGTAGTCGTAGGACGGAAACTTAGCCATGCCATTGCCTCTTTTCCCTGGTGACATTGGTGGTGATGGTGTGTGGACGACATAGCATGGGTTGCTCAAATTGGCATCTTCGTAACTCAGGATGGGCTTGTTGCCCACCAGGCTTGTCTTTTTGCTTTTCTTCAACTGCTTCATCTTCTTGATCTCATCATTTGTGAATGCTTCCTGGCTCCTCGTTTTGATCACTATGTTGCTATCCAAAGAACTTCCGTTCAATATGTTTCTGTTGTTCAGTATTTTCTTCAGCTGTCTGGCCTTGAATGAATTTGTCTTTTTGTGACACGCTTCCGCTGGCTGCTTCTTGATCATCTTGTTGCTTAATGTGGGTGTGAACAACACCTGGTTCTTGTTGTCGAAGTTCATTCTTGGGGATGTTGGTGGTGTTTGCTTTAGCACCTTACTGCTGCCTTTCTTCAATGTTGTTGAATATAAACTTTCGCAGTTGCTGTAGTTGGATAACTTGTAGAACTGGTCTGCAGGCTTCACTGTGCTTGATGGTGGAGGGTCATTGTCCACAAGGATGTTTGATGCTATACTTGCCAGGACCCCCAAGCTTTTATTTTCCGTTTGTAAAGGTGGCTGGAAATCAACTTGAGCTCCTGTCATGAAGTCTATTCCGGAGTTCAAGCTCTGAGAGTCACCCCTTGCTGGTGTGTTGTAAAAAGCCCCAGTCCCCATCGCATATTGGTTGAAGTTCTGCAGCTGGAAGGGCGATGTGAATTGTCTAGGCGGTGGCAAGTGATGGTTTCCTCTTATTGGCGACAAGCCCGAGTATGCCATCTTGATGTTTCCACTTTGCTGTGGTGGTGACAGTATGGTCACTGGAGTGGCCACCAAGTTACTGCTTGAAATGATGTTACTGATTTGCAAATACTCCTCAAACGAGGTCTTTTTGCACCATGTCATCAGATTCTGTCTCCACGAGGGTGTTTTCAGACACGTGTCTGGATATGTAAATGTCTTATCATATTGTCCGTTTTTGCTCAGCAAATCCAAGTGCTTCAAAGATGGCAGCTTGACTTTTGCTGTGCTTGTATTGTTGTCAGTATAGTCGTTCATGTTAGACTTGGGAAGATTGTCCTGCTGATTTTTTCTTTTTTTTTGTTGATTTGCTTTTGGTAAGTTATCTTATCAAAGTTAATTTTTTTTTTTCTAGCAGAAGTATTAAAATTTTGAATATGATTAAATCTTGTTTTCACTTTATATACTCCTTTTTATAAAAGCTAAAAGAAAGGAATGTCTTAATGATTTGATATTTTTGAACAGGTTGTTTCTATTGATTTAATTAAAAAGGGAAATGAATGCTGAATTACATGATCAGTTACATATATTTGTTAAAAATAGACGTAGTGAAATAAAAGAACAAGTAATAAGAATGAAACCAAAGCTTTTTTTAATTTTCTGATCTCGTAGTTTCGTCATTTGACTACACTACAAAAGAATCAAGCCATTGTTAGGATGTCAATGTCAATATTAGGTATAATTTTATTTGAAAATTAAAAGATACATATTTGATCAGTTTTTTATCGATGCGGTAGTGGAATGGCTGAACTTTATTTATTTTTTTTCCCCCCCCCCACTTAGAAAACCCTGCACAGATCAAGAGAAAAAAAATTAAAATAAAAGAAAATTAACTCAGCATCACTGAGAGATCACTGTTTAAATTTTAACTTAGCTTATTCTGTACAATTCTCCAAATATTGCAATATATCATATTTGTAAGTGTTCAGTTCAGCTACAGTTGGTGAAGAATTAATTTGACCTTACATGTTAACTTTTTATACAGTAAATTCTTGTAGTAAAATGTAGCAAAGCTCTTATTATATCTTCAATAGTATATTCAGGGGAGTTATGAGATAATCTAAAACAGGGTTTAAATCTGTCTTTTGCTTAACTCTTGGGTATTTGTACTTAGTGTGTGGGGTGTGTTGTCTGTAGGGGTTTTTTCCTTTTATATGGATTGTGATATAATTCACGTGTAGTACTTTATTTGCATGTTATCACGTGCCTTAACATTATGAAAAAAAGGTAGCGCTTTTTACTTTGAGTTTATTTTTTTTTTTTCTCCAAAAAACATTAAAGTTAGATTGATCTTAACTCCGACCATAGCAACACATTTCAAAGCAATCCGAAAACGAAGCAAAAATATATAAAAATTTTTCCTTTTTCTTTGTTTCTTTTAGCCATCTTATTCTCATACATAAACTAGCAAACATTATCATAACAAAAGCATTAATTCAATCATACGCGTTGTTTACCAGAGAATTAACAATAGAGCACACACAATGAATAATGTTGATGAAAAAACCCTTGGGTTCATAGATCTTTGTATCAAAAAGATCATCCTTCATTTAGACGAAACCAGCAACAGCAACAAGCTTCAAGAATTCAATAACTTTTTTGTACAAAACCCATCTGTGCTCAAAATCATATACAACACTGTTCCATACAACGACTCAGTTAAGTTCATCACAGACTACTACAACATAGGTCCACCTTCTGCACATAGCATCGAGAGCTTTGACTTCCACTTGATTCCAGGGCTGAACAACATTGTTGTGTCTGTGTCGTGCAAGTGCAAGTACGACGAGTCAGGGAACGACAAGCAGGGCAATAACATAAACATGATGGGACAGACAGGAACCACAAAAAGAGCTCTTTTGAGCACAGCATTTGGTGTGTCACTCCAAATCATTATAGATGGAAACAAGTTGATTCAGCAGCAAGCCTTGGCGAACACAATCATGGCCTTCAACTACAACATAGTCTACAAACCAACGGATTCACTAGTTACTGTTTAGTATGGGATATTGATTTATATATGGGGTGTATTATGGCTGCCCACACGTGTATGTCACAATGTTTTTTTTCCTTTTTTTTTTTGTTTTTTTCGAGGTGAAGAAAAAGATCACCACATCCGATGATGAATGAAAAACAAGATTCCTTTTTTTATATATAAATATCAAATGATCAAGTATATCGCTTGTACACTATCGATTTCTTTTAGGTAAACAATAAACAGTGGGTATCAACCAAAAGAGATAGCATATCTTTCTTCAATACTCTGTTTTGAGTTTATTTGAAAATCAACATAAACCTTCAAACACCAAACTTTCTGTCTTTTTTTTTTTTTTTTTGGCTTTTCCTTATTTTAACTCTCAATAATGGATTTACACACCTTCCTTGTCAATCAGACAAGCAGCAAGCCTAATGACACCATGACATCAAAGAAGAAAACAAACGGAAAACATAAAGCAAACAGCCACAGCAACATAAACACCAATAAGCAAAAGAATTACGACAACAAAACCAAAGCTTGTGGGAGTAACAAAGGATACAGCCGCAACAATGCTATCAAGAAATTACCCAAGTCCAAGAAAGTGATAAACAGCTGGCTTGATGAGATGCATGAGGATGAAAAGGAATTCAAGGGCAAATCGCATAACATGGCAAGTGCAAGCAAGAAAAAACACACCCACTACTTATCGCACAAGCAACACGATAAGCTGTATTTATTTGGCGACTCATTCATCAATGCCAACTATCAAGTACTGTTTAAGGACCCTGAGGCTTTGAAAAAGAACTATGATGGGGTGATTCCATTTGAGCTCATTGAAAGATGCGTGACGTACCAGAACGACGGTGAGCGCCAAAGCTGTCCGATTTGCTTGAGTGATGACATAAGCTGTGGGCGAATGGTCAAGTGTGGACATATCTTCTGTTACCAGTGTCTGCTGCAGTACATTGACAGCAACGAAAAGAAGGCTGAGCAGGAGTACTTGGAACGGAACAAGAAAAGCAACGTCAAGGTGATCAACAACTTTGATGCCCTGAAGAAGAAGCTACACCATGACTGTCCTCTCTGTGGAGACATCATCAACCTGAAGCATGTGGTGCCTGTATCGATGAACGTTGTGAGCATCCAGGACACCCGCAAAGAGGTTGTCAGGGAGGGCCAGCGGATCCAGATGCAGCTTATCTGTAGACCCAAGTCATCTAGCATAGGGCTGCCGGTGTATCTGGGCATAGATCCGGAACTGATTTCATTGCCCCTTGTGTATGATCCAGATTCAATCATTGACACGAGAATGGTCTCGAAATATCTGATCAGTGATGATGATGAGATCCACTTTTTGAACAAGGACATTCATGACTTGAGGGAACAATCGCAAATGGACCAGTTGCTTTACAATGAAAGCGATGAATTTGTCCTGAAGGCCATATCGGAAATAGAACAGCGCATTTCCAAGCTGAGTGGAAATCCCGCAACAAATACAGTTACCAATAATGACTTTGCAGTTGCATACGTGGGCAAGGAGAGTTTACTGTCGAAGTATAACGATGAAAACGCTTACTTCTACTATGAGCACATTGACAAGAACGCACAACGAACGTTTTTGGATGGGCAGGATGTCAACATTCTGAAAAAGGAGCATGGAAAGTATGCAAACTTCCCAGACACTATTGATGTCAGGATACAGCATGTATACCACAACAACCAGGTCAACAACCACTCTGTCCAATACATGTCTCATCTTCCTATGGGGTCTGGGTACAGGCTGATAGAGGTGGATGTGCAGCCGCACATCAAGGACGAGTTGTTCCAGCACTACAGGGGCATGCTGGGGGCCAGGGTCAAGAACCACGAGAAGGTTAAGAAGCAGGAGAACCTGAACAAGAAGAAGGGCGAGAGACGCGAGTTCAACAAGATCATGAAGCAGGCTGCCGATGAGTACAGGATGACTCCCGATGAGTATGTGGAGATGACCCAGAAGACACCGCGAGACTCATCAAAGCCCCTGCCAAGTCTGTCTGCACTGAAAAGTAGCGTTTCTGTTCCAGCGATTGAGAAGCTTAATGTGAATGACTACACTGTTGGTGAACGTGTTAAGGTTGAGGGTGTTTGGTATACGCTGAAGAAGAACATATGGGGAGAACTTCGCTTTGAAAAGGATAAGGAAGTTGTTTTGACGAATGAGAACTCCATGCTGCTTGACATGTTTAATAAGAAGATGAATATGTCATGAACCTACAGAATCTTTTTTTTTTTTTTTTTTCAAAATATATATAGTAAATACAAACGTTTTGATGGCATTACAAATAGACATTTATTCTGTTGAGTTCACATGCTAAACCATGATGGGATGGATTGGTTGTTTTTTCACTCTTCTGTTCCAGTAAGCAGGTGTAATGAACGAGACAAAGCCATCAACAAAGCCTAAGGCCGCAGCAACCCACAGAAATACAATGAACGTTTTTCCAACAAGGAGATTCATGCCGAGGTCATCAGCTTCATTTTTGTTGAACTGAGATTTTCCATAGTACAGCCCCACAGAGGCGAGGATCGCACAGATCAGACCAAAGGTGCAACTCAAGCTCCGGATGAAGCTGCAGATGACTGACCACATAAAGCCTCGATGGAAGATGAAAAACGCAATTTTCAGGAGCAGAGTCAGCAGAGAGAGCGCAAGCCACACGGCCATGAGGATGCTGAATGCATCGATGATCTTGTTGAAGGTGTTCACATAGCTGCTGAATGACGATGGAAGCACTATGTCAGCAGCGGATTCAACAATGTCGTCAAGTGCTGAGTTCACAGAAAAGACAGCATCAATGATGATCTTTTCAATGTCAAAGCTGGCAAAGTTGTCCGCGGCCCCCACACACCCCTCGGGAGTGCAGTACCCCATAAGCCCTATTCTCAAGTATGAGGGCACAGTTTCAAGGCTTGTGTATATCCTAGGGAAAACCACCTTCTTGGATATGGAAGATAAGTCAATGCTGATGAAGTACAGTGACTTTATGACAGAAATGTTTCGCATGCATCCAACCAATGCAAGAACAACAAGGATGGAGATGGCTGTAGAGAAAAACACATTGAACATCGTTGAGAGTTTGCTGTATGGTTCTTTAGCTTTAGAAGTTTCCTTATCGTGGTGTTATCTAATTTGTATCTTGATGTATCGATGTATATCAATGTTTAATTCAATCTATGGTATTTTATATTTATTTTTTTGTTTAGGCTTGAAGAGTAATGTTCCGTTTATTTTTTTTTTTTTTTTTTTTTTGGCTATGGACATATCTCTGGGCAACGTCTTTTATTTTCGATTATTTTGAAAATGGTTCCAAAAATAGAAGTAACTAAAATATAAGACACAATGGCTTGTTTTCAAAAGTGTAAGTCTTTGATTATTTAATTATTATAGTGGTATATAAAGCTAAGATATAATCCGTTAATAGTGTTTCTAACTTCTTTATCATTAGAAGAAATATTCAGGAGTGCTATAAATTTTTTTTTTTTAAATTTTTTTAATTCTTTTTGTTGTTTATTTTCGTTACTTTGCAAAGAAGTTTTATTGATGCTTTTCGGAAACACTTTCTTCAGAAGCATCCTTTTGCTCAACACTTTGAACTTCCTCGTTGGCTTCGCTTTCTTCGCTGTTTTGTTTTTCTTCATCAACTGGAGCGGCCTTGTTGCCTGTTGAGAAGTAGATGATGACGGCAGCAATGATGGCCAGGAAGAAGCCAATCCAGGATAGTGCGTACATGGCAGCACCAATCTTCCAGGTGACATTGTACTTGTCATGCTTCAAGCCATGGTTGACTAGGCCACCAATGGCAGCGGAAATGATACCAACAAGTAAGGAGTTGACCAACAACAAAGGAGTGAAGACATATCTCAAAACCTTTTCAAACAATCCGGTGATGTACAAGGCAGTGACCATAACACAGGCAATGATGGTTAGAATGGCAAATGCCAAAATGGCTCTGACACCAGGAACATACAAGTGTTGCTTCTTTGGTAAGTACCCAGTGATGATGACGTCATTGACAGTTAGACCCAAGGCCTTAGCATATGGAGCAAAAGATGATTGTAACAATTCATCATAAAGGATCTCCTTCATGAAGAAAGATTGGACAGCATGAGGCTTGGTGCATGTGTACAGGTCACCCTTTGAGTTGTACTTACACAATGAAAAGACACCCAATTTGTAGTTGGTGGCAAACTTCATGCTGTCAAACAACTCAGGAAGAACGTCTTGGTAGATTTGGGCATCGGTGATGTTTGTGTAGGCTGAGGAGCTCTTCAAGATGGAAACCAATGGCGCAATTGATGAGGAGTTTGTCTTGGCCAAAGTGGCAACATTGATCAAGTTGCTCAATGTGCTTGTGGCGTTTGTTGAGGCAGATAGCAATTCAACCAAGGCTGTGGAGGCAGATGATGAGGTTCCAACCAATTCAGACAACAATTCCAAAGTCAAGGTGGAGTTCTTGGAAGATTGTAGAACCTGAATGAACGAGGAAATGGCACTTGTGGCAGCAGCTGGGTCTGCGGAGGTGTCCTTGACTAGCTGAGGTAGAATTTCCATGGTCTGTGTGGCATTTGAGGACACTTCCAACAAGGAGGCAACAGCCAGAATGGAGTTTTGGCCGTAAGCCAGTTGAGTGGCATTTTGAGTGGTTGATGATAACAAGATGGTGGCAACATCAATGATGGTGGCAGTGCCGTTTTTAGAAGCTGAGAGCAAGTTGTACAAGCCGGTGTAAGCAGTGACTTCAACAGTGTTGTTGGACTTGGCAATCAAGCCTTCCAAAACAGCAGTCTTGTTGTATGAGGCCTCCAGAGCAATAAACAATGCAGCTTCATTGGAAATGTTCAAAGATTTAGAGGCTTCAGAAAGAACAGATAAGTTTTCCAAAGTGGAAGTAACATTGGTGCTACCCAATTCAATCAATGATAAGACAGATTCCAATTCAGAGGAGGGTAGCATGGCTTCAGCCTTGGATAGGACAACCAAGTCTAACAAAGTGGCAGAAACGTTTTTGGAGTTAGCAATCAGTTGCATAACAGGATCTACAGCGTTCAAAGTTGATGAGTTGCTGGATGTTGAGGACAAATCAGACAAGGTTGAGAAAATCAATGAGCTGTTGTTTGAGTTGTTGATCAAAGCAACAACATCATTCAATGCGTCTGAACCGGAGTTTGAAACAACCAAAGGAGCCAATGAGGTTAGGGCATCGATGGTGGCTTCGGAGTCGTTGGATTGGGTCAACAATTCCAAAACGGACTTCAAGGCAGGAGAGGCGGCCAATGAGTTCATGGCAGAGTAGACTTCAGAAACATTGGCGTTTGAAGCGGACAGAGCCTTTGCTAGAACAGTGATGATAGGAGACACAGAAGGAAGAATCTTGGAGACATTGATGTGTCTGATGTTGGCTTCACCTAAGTATACACCAGTCAAGTGGTTACCAGAAGTACCAGCAATGTTAATACAAGAGAATATTAAGATTGCGGCAGAAAGCAAGGTTACTACTGATAAAGTGAAAATATTCTTGTTCATTTTCATTTTTTTTATTTTGTTTTATATTTTTATTTTTTTTCTTCTCTTTCAAATATACTTCAATTTAGGATTGGAGTTTTAGAACTAAAATAAAAGGAAGAGATGTATCCAATTATTGTGTGAATAGTTGTGATTGGTTTTTTCTCAAAAAAGAATCACAGAAAGAGAATCGATTGAAAGATTAATTAAGTTGGGAAAAGGAAACATTTGGAACATTCCATTTGGAGAAAAAGAACAGAGATGATGTTTTATATTCTTTTTTTCAACAGTGGTCCAAAAGGTTTTATTCTTTTGTTGTGATATAAGTTATAAGATGTGGCTAAAAAAGAGAAAAGTATCAACAAATTTTATTAAAAAGGAAAACAAGAGAGGGGGTTATGAATGAAATATGACATGTAAAAGAGTTCCAATGATCAGATTGAACATGGATATGTCCCTCAGAGGAATAAACGATAATTCCACGTTAAATGATCCTGTGAAGACATAGTGCAGAATGGGAAGTGAAAAAAAAAAAATTACAAAAAAAAAAAAAGAAACTAATGAAATGATATTTCCGTTTTTGAATAAGTTGTTGATTATTTTATTGAATATATTTCCTTTATAAACGGTTTGAAAGTGTGTTAATGATTGTTACCTTTTGTAAAACAAAACAGTTTCACTGTTTTTTGAAATTCTTTAGTATCAATCTTTTAAGTATTAATCTTTTGACTATTAATCTTTTCTTCTTTGTTCTTCTTGTTGATCCCTTTTTTCAAAAGAAGTTCTGATGAAAGGGTATATCCTTTTGGTTTGAAAAAAAAAAAGAAAAAGTAACCCATAATTTCGTTTGTTTTTGTTTTTGTTTTTTTTCACACTCACTCTATCGGACATAAGCACTATATGTCTTTCTCTAAGCATTGTCGGACATAAGCACTACATCTCAACAACAACAAAAAAAAATACCATAACACAAATAAATAGACACCCAGTGTAAAATAACACAAAACCAATATAAAACAAAACCACAAAGATCATGTTATCTCTCAACAAATCTGATAGCAAACTGCCTAATGCTAAAATCATCTCAAACAAGACTCAACTTCTAAACACAATAAATGAAAACTTCCAACATATCTTAACAGAGTTTTATGGTAAGGACATTGTTCCTCCTCAAAATGATGTTTACATAGCCCTTCAATTTACTTTGATAGCAATTTCGGCCATTGCATTTTATATCAACACTAAGTGCAGCTTTGATCAATATAAGCATGTTCAATGGCTACTAACAGGCTTGTTTTTCCTTATCAACATAGGGTGCTACATCTACGACAACATCATTTATTACAAAAACAACAAATCCAAGCCCCAGTGTAGAAACTTATCAACCAAAACTGTTTACAGTACCAAAACTGAATACAAGGATAGCAAGGACAAATGGCCTGAGTATTACCTAATTAACAACCAAACCAAGCTTTATTTCAAAGATTTTGTAAACAAGGATTACAAGGCCATAGAGTATGATCAATTCAAGGATTTAATAGAAAAGGAGTTGGTCAACAAGAAACATAACTGATTTTATATACACTTTGTTTACACCAAGTCACGTTTTTAGTTTTTAATTTTTTTTCCAAACAACATATTTTTTTTTTTTCTTTACATTTTGAAATTTAAAGCAAAACTAAGCAAGAGAGTAATATTTTTTAATAAAAAATTATATTTTACATGTAATCATTGTTATGGTCATTATTTTGGTGCTAAGTCAGTCACATATATACAGTTACAACTCAATATTAGCATTTGATCAAATGATTGAATAACCCATAGTGTGTGCTTTATATTTGGAATGTGAAAAAAAAAAAAAACCAACCCATGTCCTTTATAGCCGTTAACTGCTATCGTCCCTTATTTTTGAAAACGAAAAAAAACTTCTTACTTTTTTTTTTTTTTTCGTTTCTCTTGCTCCTTCGTTACAAAGTTGTATACTCCATTAATTTATAACAGAAATCATTGATAAACTACACCGTATAAGAAAATAAATAATGTTCAGTGCTACAACAAAAGCGTGGATAAAAGTGTACGTTGCTGGTGGATCAATCATCGGTGCTGGGTTTTGGGCCTTCAACAACCTTGTACCAACTCCTGAACAGCTACTTGAAGAGTTCAGTCCTGAAATGCGAGAAAAGTATTACAGAGAAAAGGAGCTTAGAGAGCTGGAACAAAGAGAACTGATCAAGATCGTCAAGAAAACAATGAAGTCAGACGATCCTATCTGGAAAACAGGCCCCATCAAGTCACCTTGGGAAAGAGACTCTCTTATAGTGAACAAGGCACAGGAAAAGCAAATGGATGTGTTCAAGGAACAAAGAGACCAGTCCATGGAACTCAAGGAACTCCATAGAATAAGAGAGGAGCTGAATAAAATTAGAGAGGAGTCTGCACAGAAAACCGATGAAGTTGTTCAGGAAAAGAAAAAACAATCTTGGTTTGGCAGATTCTTTTAGGACTCCAATCTGGGTGGAAATTTTATTTATTTTGATTATATATGCATACATACCCACATTGCTTGTTAATAACATCTACTAAACCATATCATCTGCTGCTGGACCAGGCACCAAACCCACCACTGGCAAAGTTGAACAGTGTATCTCCAAATCTCTTCACATTTTCCTCAATGGTTTTGTTTGCTGAATGTCCGCCATTCAAATCATCAATGTTTCTAACAACTTCATGTCTATCAATCTCCACAACTATCCCACCAACAATCATTTCCTCAAGCACGGACTGAAGAGTCTGCCAGCCAAAGACAAGATCCAGTTCAGTCACATCCTCAAAGCACAAGTTCAAGCACTCAACAAAGCTGTGTATCAGATCAAGCATTCTAAGTGGTGATTCCTGCGGGTCCACCAGCAGCACAAAGTACAGACCAGAGTACTTCTTGTACACAATCTGGTATGAGTCCTGGGCCTCAGAGGTGGTCAGGAAGTTCGTCTTCTGGCCCTGCGACTCCCCCAGCTTGATTCGGCTGTATATCTGATCATATAGTTCCTTTTGCTCGTCAAGCGGCAACGACGTGTAATGCTTCATAAGACGAGGTGTTCCTTGGTTGTTGAACATGAGCACTGAATGTATCATCCTGTTACTGCTTTTATATTTTTTTTTTTTGTGTTGTTATGGGGGTGTACTTGTTAATTCATTCGTTGTTATATCAAAAGTGTTAAACAAGAATAAGTTGATTTTTTAGTATTACGATAATTTTTGGTTTTTTTTTTTTTTTTTTTTTCGATATAAGAGTTGAAAATTGATATTAACAAGAAGACACATGACCTGTTGTTATACAATCAAAATAATAAAAAAAAATGGAAACTTCCAAGATACAAATTATAAATACTCATCTATATAATACATGCTTACCCAACCATTTCATTGTAAATGTATGGAGTGAAGACCTTGGCAGCAGTGAACAAAATAGCAAAGCTTTCAAAGAAGGCCTTTGGGAAGCCGACTGCACCCTTCTTTTCATAGTTGATGTAGATGGAGTACAGGGCAACAGCAAAGAAAACCTTTGTCAGCAAAAATGGACTTGGGAGAACACCGGACAGGAACATGACTGGCTTTTCCACACATTCATCGCCTCTTTGGAAGTATGCAAAGCACCCCTGCTGCAACATTCTTAGGTACTCGTTGTCAGCTGCGAACAGGGAGTATAGTGCAATGGAAAGAACGTTGATGACTGAGTCGTATTTCTTTCTTTCGTAGTGGAAGTCCAGAAGCTCGTCAAGTACAGTTTCTCTGTCGGCAAAATCAAGGTCCCCGATCATCTTCATCAGCAGGACAGTGTCCTTCAGCCCAACGGTCATACCACCACCGCCTAGGGGGTGTCTCATGTTAAGGGCATCTCCAATCACACACAACCCGGTGACGTTGTTTTGTCTGGCAGTGACAAACTGGTTAGGCATGGATCTGAACTTGCCCTCAGCCAGGGCCTTGTCAAAGCTGGGTCTTAGACACGTAGGTATGTGTGGCTGGACAGATGACTGCATCCACTTGGTGATGTTTGGTGGGGTTTTCTTGTCATTGAAGGCACACAAGATTCTTGTTTCCTGTGGGGATATTTGGTACACCAAAATCGGAGCGTGGCTCGTGCCCAAAATGACATGTCCATTGTACTTTGTAGGCACTTCAGCATTGAACAGCGACATGCCAACAAAGGACGAGCTGGCGCTGGTTTTGAAGTCAGAGGCCAACTCTCTTCTGTACTTGGAAAAGACACCATCAACAACAAACGTGATGTGGGCCTTGAACATACACTTGCCCCTTCCGTTTGGAATGTCAACTCTAACACCAATGACCTCACCAACCTTGTTCTTCATCACCTCAATGACATTTCCAGCCAGTGGGGTGACATTTGGCTCTTGCAAGCACATGTTTCTCAAGTTTGTCAAGAATCTACCGTGAACAAAGGCAACACCTCGCTCTCTGTCGTTGTTTTCAAAGTCGTCGTAGTCCAGGGTCTCATCATTTGGCAGGATCTTGTCGTTGCCACCATGGACAATGTCTTCAGAAAGTAAGTCCAAAGGACCACTCTTCGCCTTGTGTGAGTAGTCAATGGTGACCTTTTCCCCATTGTACATGATGGTATATCCAGTGATGGGCTGGGCATTGATGTTGTTGATGGCCTGGATCATGCCCAGTTCTCTCAGAGCCCTAACACCACCTGGCTGCATCAACTCACCAACGATTCTGTCCGGCTCTTGCCATTCTCTCTCAACAATCAGGACCTTCTTGCCCTTTTGAGCCAAACACTTGGCAATGCATGGCCCAACAACACCAGCACCTACAACAATGGCGTCATAGGTGAAGTCTTCATCAGCAGCAGTGTAGAACTTAGGATCCAATGGTTCAGCTTCTTCTTTTAAGAAATGGGACATTCTTATAGGTTTATATTGTGTGGTCATTTTTAAAATTTTTTTCTTTTTTTTGAACTTTATAGTTTTTTAACGTTAATCAAGGATAATAAATACTGGTTTTGATTAACCGACTTAAATAGCTTTGTCTCTTTAGTTAAAATATTGAGGTTAGATGAACTTTTTTTTCCTTTTTGTTATTATTTACTTATTTAAAGAAATAAGACTTTGCGATACTAATTCGTTTATAATTATTAATCCTAAATTAAGTATATAACAAAATGTTAACTTGAAACGTTTAATAATGGTGAAAAATAAGGAAACAAACGGTGATGCACAATCAAATGCTTGGCTTAGTAAACAGCTCTCTTCTGCAATCTTCTTATTGGTAATAAACGACACTGCTTTAGCAATAAGAAAGTTAAGAAGTGTTAGCAAACCTTTATCAAACCAGAGAGAGTAAAAAAAAAAAATGAATCCAAAATAAAGTCTAAGCATTTGGATGAGAAAAACTACAAAAAAAAAAAAAAAAAAAAAGGAAGAAGAACATGTGATACTTAATTACGAAACATTCCCGGTACAACCGTTATTTACCAAAGACATAGATAATCTGTACATTTTATAAACGAGTCTATATATCGGTATTAAGCTGAAGCACACTTTCTATTCTATCCAGAACGGAAGCATGCTCATGTGCGCTGTTGTCAGAAACACTGTGGCGCTTCAATCGGAATGCACTCATCATCAGTGTCTTTATACCATCATAAAAGACTATCAAATCCTCAAAGCTAAGTTCTACATTGGGTGTGGGGCTTACTTCACTTGTCAAACTGAACACCTTGTACTCATCCCCAGCACCCACAAGGGGAAACATCCTCACCACGTGCTGCATCTTGGCATTTTTCTTCTGCAGCTTTCTTGGCTTCTTGGTGGCTTGCTCCACACTGTAGTGCGGCATCACTCTTTGTTGCACATAGTCCAAGTACTCGTCCATACCAGCATCACCGTCCTCAGTGGATCTTTCCACATCCCAGTAATCCTCATTTATCAGCCTGTTGGCTTTCAGTGTTCTTTGGTTTGCCTTGTACCATTGGAGCCACTGGCTGACCTTCCCACTGGCCAATATCTTGGTTCCGTCATCAAGATTCCCTGTACTGTCGTCCCTTTCATCCACCTTCCGGTACTCAATGTTGATCAAGGTCCTCACTGATAAGCAAATCAGCCCTAGAACTGTTAGTTCATTGTAGTTTGTTATGGTGTTGTTGCCTGCCTTTTTCATCTTGTGCAGGGTTGTCACCTTTTTTAAAAGGCTCTCCGTGTTTTCTATCAAATTAATTATTATCTTGAGCAGGCTGGTGTCGCTGTTGTGAAAAATGTCTAGGCTTAGATATTTCACCATCTTTATTAGAAACTGCTTCCATGGGAAGTCCGTGTTGAAGTTGATATCATTTGATCTTGACATGACACTGCTGAAGTTCAATTCCGTTACCACAAAGCTTAGTCTCTTGTAAAATACCAGAACATTGTTTTCGGGGAAAATCTGCTTTCCTGATATTCTTTTGATAAGAAAATTGGGCAGTTTGTTAACCTTCATGTCCATGGGCATCAACTTCAGACAACTTAAATGAGGAAACTCGAAGCATTCAATCATTCTGATAAAATCGTTCAGAAATATTTCCTGTTTCATCATCACACAAATAGCCAAGTAATGGAAACACAGCAGGGTCACTAAGTCCAGCTTCAAAAGATTCATTTTCTTACCCTTGTTCGGCATCATTCTCTTCAAGTACAGAACCCACAGCTTGAGAACCAATGTTTGATAAATATGTCCCTCAACGTCATCCAGATCCAGCAGCAGTGTGACTTTGTGGACCTGCCATTCAAGAATCTGTTGGCATGTCGTTACGTAAAGATGCTTCCCCTCCTCCCCGTAGAGAACCGCTCGTTCATGTTTTCTCTTGGCCATCACCTTTGCATAGCCCCTTTTCACGGCCTCGTTGCTTGTGAAGTTCCCTCTGGAGTCTAGCCCCAGCTTCAGCCGTCTGATCTGTCCTCCCCCTCCACTTTCCGGAACGGCATCGTCCTCAAACTCAAAGTCATTGTGCATGATGTGGCCGTACTGGCATGTTCGCTGTCCATTCAGCGAGAAGTACAGGTTCGACGGACAGTTGTCAACTCCACATATCGGCCCTCGTCTGTACACTCTCCGTGACTGAGATGGCTGGGTGTTGAATGGGAGAGAGATGGTGTTGTTGAGGTGTCTTTTCAGGTGTGTTGACTTTGAGGCTATTTTACGCCGCTTGCTCTTGGTAGGTTGTGAGGATGATAAATACTTTTCTGTTTTTTTCCGTTTTTTCTTTGGCTGGCTGGACTGGAATCCAGAGCTGTTGTGATTGAGTTTCATATTTGGTTGTTATTATATCTTTGAAAGAATAATAGGTTGTTCATCATCAGAAAAGTGACAACATTGTACTTGAAGATGTACATCTCTCTTTTTTTTCCTCATTTTTTTTTCGAATTTGCTACTAATTTTTTTTTTATTGAATTTCACATTTTCTGACCTAAAATTTTTTTTTCTCTCTCTCACATTTTCTTAGCTTCTCAAAATATTATGTTCTATCTTTCAATATCCAAATTCTTAAAAAAAAAAAGATGTTAATAACCAAAATATAAACACATTCCTCATCACATATCACATAATGGCTTTTGGTGGTTTATTTGGCTCCTCTGCTCCTTCATCTCCTGTTCCTCAACAACCTAAATTCGACTCTGAAACTGTTGCAACCATCCTGGAAATCCAAACAAAGGTCCAAGAAGAATTTGCTATAAACACTGCCAAGACCTTGGTTGACCATGCAACTGAACAATGCTTCACCAAGTGCTTGAAGGCCCCATACGCTGTCAGCAGCTCCAGTCTAGCACAAGATAATAACTGTGTTGAATCATGCTTGGCCAAGTACTTGAGATCCTGGAACGAAATATCGAAAGCTTACGTTGGCAGATTACAACAGCAGCCACCTAACTAATATATATGTAAATAGAAAATGAAAATAGTAAGAAATATAACTCTTAAGTTTATTGAATCTAATTTTTTTTGTTTTTTTTTTTTTTTATAAAATACTTGAATAAATACATAAATAAATAAGTTTACTTATCCATACTTTGTGAGAACTATGATTGTGGTATTAAGAGAAGCACCAAATTAGTTGTACACTTTGTTTTCAAACCTATGTGTACGATATACATCATAATCATTAATATTTGCTTTCTTAAAGAAAAATCAATGTCCCATAATTTTTGAAAAAAGAATAGTTAAGTTGAAATAGATTGATTTTTTTTTTTTCTACATGTTTTATTACCATATTTTGAATTGAAAAAAAACCCCAAACTCTCCCTGTTTATTCATCATCATCTTCGTCAGAAGCACCTAATTTGGCCTTGACATCACTCCATAGTTTGCCCTTGTTGTTGTTTTCGATGATCTTGGTGATGAAAACATCGTATGAAGGTTGGAAAGCGAAAGCACCGAATAAGATAGCAGTGACGTAGGTGGCGTTTCTCTTGAAAACTAAGTTGTATAAAGAAGATTGGAAAGACTTGTTGTAATTATAGGTGCTCAAAGTAAATTGATTATTTTTTTAGTTGTTAGTAAACAAGATTGTCGCTATTAATTAATTTGAGGAATTTTCAAGAAAAACTTTGAATCCTTTATTCCAATACGTTGTTTTTTTCATTATTTTGCTTTCTGATTATAAATAAAAAAAAGTCTGCTTTTATTTTGTATTTCATTTTTCACGTATTTGTTAAAGTACTGCTGTATGTGTTAATTCCATGTTTCCAATGATAATATTTATTATAGTTTTGTAGTCAGATATCATTTATATTAATGCCTTTTTTTTTTTTCTTCTGGTTTTCAAACATTTAATAAAAAGATGATGGGTATACCTATATCTACATCATTAAATTCATGTGTTATATGCTTATCATATCATCTCATTTTAGTATCATTATGTTGGTAATATCGGTGTTAATAATCATTGCTTGTATTTATTTATGAATAGAAAAAAGCAAAGTGTAAAGAGAAACAAATGTGTTGATTGAATGTTACATACCATTATGTTATTGTATATGTAAAATAAAAGGGGGTTATATCCTTGGTATTTTGTTGTATATTTCTAAATATCTAGAGTTACTTATATGTTGTGAAACAATAACCATGTAAAATAACTCTTCAGGTGTATCCTTTTTGAGAAACAAAATGGGTGGGAAAAAAAAATGTAAAAAAATTGAAGAGAAAATTTTTTTATAAATTTTTTTTTTTTTTGAATATTTTTCTACATTTGGCTTAGTATCCTTATCTCCGACAATATCCAAACAAACCAATGATTTTCAATGGAAACTTTTTGTACAAAAATCAAATGTTAAAAACTCATGCGCGATAAGCTTTCACATACCCCCAAAAAAAAGAGAGAGAGAGAGAGGAAAATTATAAAAATATACAAACTCAAGCTTCTGATTGGCTAAAAACATCTTCACTCATTACTTTGTACACACATATATAACCATTATAAAATCATGTATAACATCCTATCTATTCATATCCATTGTGAAAAACATTGATAATAATCACGCAGTATCAATAATTTTATTCTTTCCTTAGAACTTGGGCTGTATCTAGAAAAATCACCATTCTTTACCATCGTTTCATATGTTGCCTCACGTGGCGAATTATAGTAAGCTCTTGAATCCATCTTTTTAATGTACTTTCGCTCATCATCCGCATACACTATTCGGTTATGCAAAAGGAACGCTAATGAAGAAGTCATAAAGCTGCCTTCAAGTTCCTGCCAATAACGATAGGTACTGACCCTAAATAACCCATTTTGAAATGCATCTTTTGCTCTTATTATCAATTCCTTCTCCAAATATTCATAAAACATCAACTGTCTTATCTCAAAGGTTGTTAAGGTTGTGATGTTTGCTATCATGTGACTCAAGCTTGTGTATGCCAAGTCATCAGTTTCCAAATACAAGGAATACAGTTCATCTTCGTTAACCTCTTTCACTCCAATTAGCGAAAAAGCGTAATGATTCAAAACATTTAATGTTTCACTTCCCGTATGTCTGATCTCATCCCCTAGAATCTCTAAGTTCAGCCATTTCTGATTCAGAATATCATATCTTTCCTTATTAAGCATAACTGGCGTACTGTTGGCTTTGATGGAGTCCACAGTGGATTCCCCATACTTGTTCAAGTAGGGTGAAGTTGCATCTCCAAACTCAGCCATGTCCCTTTCCAAAGAGTTCATCATTTGATACACGATGACACTTCGAACATGATTAGTTACTGGATTGAGGACCAATGTGTTAAAGCTTAAGGGTGTACTGTACAAGCCCTTGCACTTGTTCGTGTAATGTCTTCTTATTCCTGTTGTTGGCAAGCTATCTGGCTCAACTGCCTCAACATCAGCTTCATTGAAAATCTCCCCACCACATTCCAAACATATGTTATAGTTTATTGAATTGACCAACAAGTTTACAATACCATGATCACTTGTATATGGATTGAATTCTATTTCTTTCTTCTTTATCATGTAATCATTCAGGGAATGCTTCAAATCCAATAGCTTTATCAATCCTGTATCTTCACCAACAAAGAAGCTAAAATAAAACTTAGCATAATAACAACTGTTTAATCCACAGTAGCTCTGCTTTGTATGATCCCCAACTCGACATTTTCCCGCTTCATATTTGAATTTAAATCCTCTAACCATGACTCTTTCATGATGACAAAATGCCTTGCCTTCAAACACAAACTTCGCTATACTTGTATGTTTCCCATTGGAAATCTTATTGATCAAAAAGTCACAATACCCTTCATCATCTTCTTCAAACACGGATGAGTCTGTACCATCGTTCAACCATTGTCCATTGATCAGATCAATATCAGCGGCATTCTTGGATCCATATTGATTCAACATTTTCATGAAAATAACTGTCTTTCTCAACAGTACCTTGTATTGTCCCAATGCTAAGGTATAGCACATGGACTTCAGCAATTCAAATCTCTCATTCGAAGTCAAATGCTTGTTGCCCTTGATATCCTTATTCGATGAACTGTAAAAGTAATCAGTTCTTTCCCCAAATAAGATGTCATATGCCTTAGTGTTGTGACCTTTGATTTTTTTGATATAATTATCTTTCAAGAATATCGTATCCAACATTTGCGGTCTCATGTATCCAAACTGCTTCAAATCAAATAACTTGTCAATGTCACACTTGGTGTTCAATCTTTCGGCATTTTCCATCTTGGCTGCAACCAAATAAATGCTCTTTTCATATATTTGATTGAATGCAAATATCAAACTTGTTTCAAGAGAATCTTCACTCAAAAAGTATCGATCAACAACATATTGGAAGGCTCTGTTGGCATTGGCAATGTTGTTGGAGGCAAAGTAATTGTAGCCCAAATGCGCATTATTCTCCCTGTATGAAGCAATGGCCTCTCCCAACAACTTCAAAGTCTTGTAATGTCTTTCGTTGAAGTTTAGGAAGTCTAAGTATGGCTCATCAGATAGTCTTGAAGAAACCTCAAGCATACTAACAGAGTTAGCCAAGGCATTCACCAGAGCAAACATGGCATAGTTACTATCAACAGTTGATTTTTCCTCTGCAGACAACTCTGCTTTATAATACATGGAACGTTGAAAGAATCGATGCATTATATTTTTATTAATCATTTCCAGTTTTTCATCATCATGAGAAAGCTTCATTGAATGTTCAGGCATCAACTTATCACAGAACAAGTCAACAAGTACATCAGTTTCCTTTGGCATGTGATTATCAAACATAGGAACAACCAAATTGGACAAGCTTTGACAAACTGGACAACAAAAGTATGGCAAATGGTCTTCAAACATTTCCTGTCCGGATTGTCTCAAGTACTCTTGCAAACAGTAGAAATGTAATGGATGATTACAGGATATAGCAGCCTTATCAAATCCATAATCACCACCAGAAGAAGTCGATGCAGATGGAATGTAGTAGTTAGATCCATCATTTCTGCTGTTCTTCCATTTGTTACCAAAGTCACAGTTGACATTCAATGGACGTATGGCAGGGGTGTTTTCAAAAAAGCATGGAACAACAAAAATATCATCGTCATTAGTTTCCTGACAAGATGAACATATGATTTCTTCTTCTTCATCACCATGGTCCATGTTATAATCATTTTCACTGACCAGCCCTTCATCATTTTGTCTTTTCAAAAACTTTTCTTGATTCTTCTTAAATTTGGACAATAAAGCATCCTGTCTTTTTTTAATTAAAAGCCTTTTTCGAGCAACTGAATCTTCTTGATCATTAATGACACTCTTTCTCCTTCCTATCAATTCATCCAGCTTTTCCTCCAAATTGTCGACAAAAAAAGATGCCCTTAAATGTTCTGTTATGTATGAACCCTCAGAACTCATGTACAGTTTCAAAACAGCAATGGCCTTGGATTTAACAAGTTTGTTAGTATCACACAAAAATCCCAGTTTAAATAAATTGTTGTAAATTTTATTGGTCTTCAAGCTTTCCGGAATAAAGTTTTCATCCTTGTTGTACATCCTGTTGTCCAAGATTATACCATGAATCAAGTGCAACACACTCAATGATAAATCAACAGACAATTTTGATGCGGCAATGGACAAACATTGCTCCAAACCCTTAGAAAATATAGGTTCATCTGCAAAGCTGGAAAACTTCAAAACACCGGCTTGTAAATCCTCATACTTTCTTAACTTGGGTTCAATTACAAACCCATCGTCCTTCTTGGTGCCAATAACTTTGGAAACAGACTCCACAGTGGTGAAGCCACCAAATCCAGAGCCAAATACACTAATCATATCAATCTCATCATATACTCTCTTTTGTAGTGAAAATGTACCTTCACTATTAATGCCCTTTGGTGGCTGAAACTTTGCAACTTCATCCAATACAGTATCTAGGGTATCATACAATGGATGGTCATTCAACAGCTCCGAGAATTGAGAGTACTTGATAGGAGGGTTCAACAAGAAATAAACTATACTAGCCCTAAAAAGTTCTCCCTCTCTTTGCTTTTTGGAAGCTGGAAGGAATCTGTTTCTTTCACTGATCATTAAGTATAACATAGACACCATATTGATCAACATCAAATCATTCTTATCATCATACTCATCATTCGTGCTTCTGAATTCAAAATTTGATGAGTCAAGAAAGCCCCATTTGTAGAAGAATGTGGCTATGCCCTCAAGTGGATTAAACATCAATGCTAATTGATTCAAGTAGATATCAGTCAAGTAAGCTGAAGATCTCAACTGATCCCTATAGAATTGCAGCTGGTGGACCACTGATAACCCGTTTCTAACCCACAAACCTACCGATGCTTGTGAATACAACGATAAAGTCATCATTGGATCATCAGCAATCTTCATTAAGTGGTACTCATTTTCAAATAAAAAGTGTATCTCGTCAAAAGGATAATATGTTAGTAATGTTCCTAACAATGTATGCAAGGGGTTCATGTAGCTGACCCTATCAAGATGTGGTAGCTTTGCCAAAATTTCCACTGTTTGGCCATTTTCTAATGTATACTCAATGTAATCAGTGTCAATTTCCTTGAAATGAGCCAAAAACATCAAAACACCCTCTTTCATTTGTAAAGAAAATGAAGACTCACTCAATAACTTATTGATATTATCAATAATGGTATACAAAGACATTGTGTATTCAACATAGGTAATAAAAAATTGATCTTCTCTCAACACATGATCTCCTTTTTTTCTTCTTAACCTATAAGCTCCATTGAATCTTTGAAGTAAGCAGAAAATACCGAACAAACAGTCAGGCTTGAGAACCTTTTCTAAATCACCAACATTAGCAAGTATGGTTTCAAGAGCATACAAGGATTGCTTGAAGGCAACATGGAATCCCTTTGACGCATTGAAAATCACAGGCTTCTTGAATAAAAAGAATCCATCGTTCTTAGCACAAAAGTCATCAAAGATGGTTACCGCTGCCCAAATAATCTTTGATAGCCCATCATTGGACGACAAATGATCAACAATACTTCTATTGGAAAACATTTGTGTTGTGCACTCCTTCATCAAGGTCAATTGAGGTTCCCTGTCCAAATAAGCAACAATGTCAACCAACGAAGCATAAATGTCTACGTATTGATCAGCTATGATGTTTTTGTATAGTTCATCAGTGGCCAAGACAGAAAGATATATTTGGGCAGCTTCATGTCTGAAAATTTTCCACAACTTGACATCAAATAATAAGATGCTTTGTAATCTTGAAGTTGGGGGCGTCTCTTTGCAAGTCTTTGTAATTGAATTGTAATGACTCACATTTTCATGGCCCTTATATTCACATTTACAGTCGTGGGTTACGTCAAAAGGCAAACCTATTTTAATATCAAAATTTGTCATGTCAGTATTTCTCTTTTGATACATGTCATAAAAACTATTGCTGCATGTGTATGTAGGACAGACAGTTTTACAAAAATTCGCCGTACTAGCATTGCTGTATGACGTTAAAGCACTAGCCAATGCTAATCTATACTGCTTTTGGAAAATAGGGTTTTTAATTGATAATGAGTTTTTAATACCAGTTATAATACCAGAGCATAAGTGCAGCTGAACTAATGCATTCCACGTTAAAATTTTGACAGTGAACTGCTGCTCTTCAAATTCTTTCGCCATTGGATACATGTATTCAAAACGATCAGGCCCACAAATAACTGCAAACCCTTTGGTGTCTATACAGGAAGACGTGTAACTAGATTCAATTACACTAAATCCTAAATCACAAAGAACCGAATCAACGTGAGAGAAAGTATGATATTCGTCATTGAAGAGAACCAAGAAGTACTCATTATGTGAGTTTTTTGAAAGCTCATCCGTTTTGATACTCAGAGTAGCCGTATCTTCCAAAATTTGTGGGGAGAAGTCTTTACTGAAATCAATGCTCAAATATGGCAATAACAAGTGATCGGATTTAAATATTTCAATGAAGTAGTCCAGACAGGCACCCAGTAAATACTCATAATAGGCTTTTTGGTTTTGGAAATAAACAAAATCATCTTTATACATGGGGTCACTTTCATAATCCGGAGAGCAACAATCAGCTTTACAACTCAACTTTTTTTTCCAGGCATCTTGATCTCCACAATCACATATACCAGAGGTTTTCTCATTTGTTGATAAAACCATCACATTGTGGCCAATGTGGTCATCGGAATTGAAGCATCTGAAGCATAGAACACAGGTATCATCCATTCCACACTCTTGGCATCTGTAGATAGGCTGACCAAGATCAAAACCCTTACCACAGTTTCTTCCTTTATGTGACTCGTCAATGACAAAGTATTTGTATTTTTCATATTTTTCAGGATCAACCCTTTCCAAGGCCTTATTCAGAAGCAGTACATCTTCAGCCATTGTCAATTTAGATTCAAATTGTTTAGAAAACAGGGTTGTTAAAGTTAAAGTGTCTGAGCCTGGAGCAATCTGGTTTATCCATGAAAACCAAAAATCAGATTTGCCAAACTCCAAAACATCAAGAATGTCAATTTTCACTTCCTCAGTTGTTCCTATAACCTCCAAAACCTTTCTGTCCTCACTCATCGACAAACCCAGGCATGGCAAGAGCCTGTCATAAGGATTAGCATCTTGTGTAGTGCGATCAGGAAGAATTGTTGCTTCGTCATTGTCTGTGCATAACATGTACAAAAAGGCGTCAGTTCCCAAATACTCAATGATGTTCATATACAGAGATACATCCTCTATATCCTCAGGAGATACAGAATTCAAGCCAGCTTCCTTAAGAGACTTTATAATGCTATCAATTCTATTCTTTAATTTTGCGGATATGCTGTGTGTTGAAGTTGTTTCGTAGTTTGCGTTCATTTCTTTATAATTAGTAATATTGAAGTGCTCTTTCAATAATGGGGTTGTAAGTCCTCTTTTTTAAATAACGTTATCTATACAGCTAATTCCAAGCCTTTGATTGTATAGACTATAGTGAAGTTTGAATGGGTTCACCTTTTTTATTTATTGGTGACCTAAGTGTACTGTTTTCAATTTAATATGATCCTATTTCAAGTTATCAACCGAGTGTTAAATATATTTTAAGAAAAAAAAAAAAATACTCTAAACCTGGAAAAGGCTGCTGTCGGGATTAAGGCAAACATGAAATATTGGAAATGTTTCATTTTCTTTATCAATTGACGGCCACACAGCATATAAGCTGTCAGCAGTTTGTCATATGAAATCAAAAAAAACCTTTCATCTGTGATATATAAAAATTTGAAAGACTCAAGCTTATAAAAGGATGTTTCGATAAATTGCATATAAAGAGTTTCTTTCAAACAATGAAATTATAGCCACTACTCATGATCATATATAACGATATTATAGCTTGGCTTGTTCCAGCTTGTCAGCAACCTCCTTAACAGAATCTATGGCTGGTGATTCTTGTTTATTTTTATTTCCTGGGTAGAAGGAACCCTTATCTTTCTTTTGCTTGACCTTCTTGGTCTTTTCCTTGGCTGGCTCTGGGTATCCCTTACTTGAAGCTTCTTGGAACTCAGGGCTATTTTTCAATTCTTCAATGATTGGAGCTAATAATTCGTTGATAGCATCTGTAACACCAATCTTCAAATCTGGAGGAGACAACTTTTCGTCTTTGAAAGCTTGTTTCAATTCTTCAAAAGAGGTGAAAGTAATTGGACCACCAAACTTTTCAGGTCTATCAATAAAGAATTCAAAGAAACCTTTCTTGTCTCTCTTTAATTCTTGGATAGGTTGGATCACATATTGAATGAATGATAAGAGACCATTGTCTTCAACATTTCCTGGAGCACAGAAGGCGGTGTTGATTTTCTTCTTGACAGCTTTTGGTTCCTCGATGATATCAATCTTAGAGTTTGGATCAGAAGCACTCATCTTACCACCTTGAGTCAAACCAGGAACCATCGGATTCATAAGGTGAGCTCTCTTTTTGTAGCCCAAGCCTGGTAAGTTTTCTTCAGCTAAAACAAAAATTTTTCTTTGATCAACACCACCAAATTGAGCATCAACTTTCAAAAATTCTTCATCCAAGGCTTGCATCAATGGGTAAATCAAACCTGACAACAATGGGTTGGAGACTTGCTTGACAACATCGGCACCAGCTCTTTTGGCATCATTTTGAGAAACCCTGTTGGATAATCTGAAAATGTCCATGGTGTATTCAGCAGACAATTGGTAAGAGGAACCAACAACAAAAATCAACTTTTCAATTGGAACGTTGATGGATTTCAAGATGGCCTTAATACACAATTCGTAGTACTTGGCTCTGTAGTTGACGACTTCCAACGGGGCTTTCATGTTATCCAAGAAAGCATGTAGATCAGCCAATAATACCTTAACTTCACAACCAGCCTTCAAGAAATGGGCCAATTTAGTCATTGGAACTAAATAACCACAATGAACCTTACCAGTAGGAGCAGTACCCCAGTATAAGGAGACAGGTTTTTCTTTTTTTTCTAAAACTTCCTTGATGATTTGACCATTCAAAGTTTCTTGTAAGTTCTTGGTGATCAAGTCATAAGCTTCATCAGTGCTTAATCCATTAGTAAAAGACATTGCTTGATATAGATTGTGTTGATTTTTTGGGCAATAATTAATTTAATTACTTCTAATCTGTCAAGTTATTTACTTTTCTTTAGATGATTACTCATTCTACATATTGATCCACCATTTTGAGAACAGTGGTGAAAAAAAAAAAGTACAAAATATTGGACCACACGAAAGAAAAATTTTCTCTTTTTCTTAGTTAAAATATTCATTAGAAATTATGATCTTTTTTTTTTTTTTCAATAGAAAAACTATCAATGCACTATTATAATAACAGTGTTGAGATAAAGATAATATTTAGGGTGATTATAACCTACTCATCATTCTTTATCTCAAACCAATTTAAACTAACAGAAAAACTGCTCACATGGCCGGTAACCGTTCATTTTGAAAATTATCACATAACTAGCTATAACTCTTATATCCGAAACACAAAAACTCTTGAAAATTTTTTTTTTTTTTTTTTTTTTGGGCAAAGGTTCACTCATTTCCTTTAAAAAATCGAGTGGTAACACATATCATGATATATTGTCTTGTATTTAAAAAAATTAAGTACAAGATAACAGGAAACCACTGAATTACTCTACCAGTAAGAAATCTAACTCACCTAAGGGGAACTTATTAATAAACAGGCAAACCATACATTTTCTTAAATATCACAAGTTTTAAGGAAAAGCTAGTTTATATCAGTATTATCCAATTAGTGTTGAATTCTTTATTTTCTTTTTTATACAGTTTTATTTACTATCGTGTTTTATTTAGTATTCATATTATTTTAATATCCACAGATCAATGAGCAGTAATCAAAATGGAGCAAACACTATAGCTCAAGCTAACATAGAAATAAAAGGCAAACATGATACACAAGGTAAGAGGTTAGTCAAAAAGGTTAAGAAAATAGCTTCTCCTTTCATAAGAACAGATTATGTAAGAAGACAGTATTTGAAAACTAAAAACAAATTTAAGCGTGACTCAAATAAGAAGAAGCTTAACAAGGAACATGAAAAGGAAACTAAGGAAATCGTCAACAACTCAGATGATGAGTACGACGAGTTTCCATTAAGAGCAATCAAATTTGATGAAATTGCTAATGTCAAAACCAACATATTGAAGTTTCAAACCAACAAGGTTATCAATGTTGAGAAGGATTTCCATCTTCCCGTAAGACTCCACAGAAAGGATACTAGAAATTTACAGTTTCAATTGACCAGAGCTGAAATTGTTCAAAGACAAAAGGAGATCATTGAATACAAAAAGAAATTGCAAGAGGAAGAAAATAAGCTTAATCAAAAGAAATTGAACTCTCAAGGCGAGACTGAAGGTAATTTAGGCTCTCAAAATGACCCAAATAACTCTGCCTTAGGAAAATCCACAGTTCAAAAAATGATGGAAACTCAAAACAACTCTGCAGCCTCTTCGATAACACCTGCTGATAATGCAGACCAGAGTGCACTAAGACCCTCGGAAGCAGGTAAAGTTATTTATGATGGTAAGGAGGGTTTCATCAACAGTGAACTAAACATGGACAACGAAGAGAATGCAAACGCCGATGTGTTTGATGATGTTGCTCCTGATGGAGGAGCCAGAGTAAGAAGAGGTGGATGGTTTGGTAAAAGAAAAACCAGACAACTGAAGAAATACGATGAACACGCTAAAAAATTGAGATTTGAAGAGTTTTATCCTTGGGTTTTAGAAGACTTTGATGGATACAACACATGGGTAGGAACATACGAAGCCGGTAACTCCGACCACTATGTTATGTTCAGTGTTGAAAAGGATGGTAGTTTTACCATGTTACCGTGTGATAAAGTTTACAGATTCACTGCCAGATCCCAATTTGCCACCTTGACCATTGAAGAAGCTGAAAAGAGATTTGAAAAAAAGAGACAATCCGTTCCAAGATGGCTAATGAAGCATTTGGATGACATAGGTACTACAACAACCAGATACGATAGAACCTTAAGAAAGCTCAAAGGTGTTGATGCAGACAACCATGACACACATGACGACGGTAATGTGTTTAAAAGAGAAACCTCTGATAACGAAATTGACTTTGATGATGATTTCCAAGATGACGAAGAGGCTCCTATAATGGATGGAAACGATCAAGAAAACAAGGAATCAGAACAAAGAATGAAGAAGGAGATGCTTCAAGCAAACGCCATGGGATTGAGAGATGATGAAGATATTATTGATGAACTAGAACCGGAAAACACTGGTACAACTGAGGATAAAAGCATCAAGAACACTCTTAAAAAGACAGACATGGGTGTTTTATATGACTCTGATGACGAAGAAGAGAATCCATACCTATCAAAATCCGATATTGAAGACGAAGAAAAGGAAAAAGAAGAACAAAACAAGGTTAAAACAGAGGAAAAATCAGACATAGAAAAACTCAAATCTCCAGATAAAAAAGTACGTAAGCCTAGAAAGGTTAAGACAACTGTTAAAAAACATAAGAATAATGTGATTGTTATCAAGACACAACCTGATATTTTGAAGAGGTTCCCTCTTGGAGAATGGTATCCTAAGCCTGAAGGAGACAATAAGTTGAATGTCAGTCCTTCCAAAGCCTCCAATTCTACAGGATCCACCAAAACATCTAGTTCTACTCATGAATCTTCTTTGGCTGAAGACCTCAAGGAGGAGGATATTATCAATATTATCAGTGCCAATCCAGGTAAACTGACTTTAAAAGACTTGATCAAGGAGTTGAAACAAAGGATTGTCATGAACACTGAAAATAAAGCTAAAATGAAAGTTTTAATCAAACAGGTAGTAAAGCTTAATAATGGATATTTAGAGTTGTCTAACAACAACAAAGTAGAGTAAATTTGGAAGGCCAAGAACAAAATATATAATTTTTAAAGCTTTTTTCTCTATATGATGTATTTTTTTTATTTTATATGTGATTATATACATTGTAATAATTGTATTATTTTCAAGCAGATACTTAGTATATTTAGATGATAAGATGTCATACATGTTATGATTTAGGTTAGAGGTATGAAAATTAAGCAAAATGGAAGCATACATAAAAGGAGAAAAAAAACAAACGTAATCTATCATACAAAGATATAACATTATGCCTAAGCAACTACTACCATACCTTCTTCTTCACTACTTTCGTCAGTGGCTTCAGCTTCTTCCTTAGCCTTTTGCAGTCTCAGTTGTTCTTCCTTTTTCTCTTCTTCTAAGTAAGGATTGAAATCTTCAGCCTTTTCAATAACATCCTCAACAGCATCGTTTTCAATTTCATCTCTCATCAGCATGTTGACTATTCTGTTACATGTCTCTTCAACATCATCATTTTCCAAACCCAAGTTCTTGTGTAATTCTCTGATCAGTGGATAAACTGACTTTTCCCTTAGGTAGTCTCTACAATGCTTTAAAGTACACAACAATAAAATAGATTCTAGGTAAACCACTATGATGCTATCCACAGGATCTCTCTTTTTATCTTCTTCCAAAAATTGTAATTCTTCAGGCAGGTTAAACATCTCATCATCAGAAAGTTTTTCTTGATCTTTGTAGTCAACAATAGGTCCCAACAAAAACGGCAATATGTTCAAAGTCTCATCCATAAGAATATCAATGTGTTTTTCAGAATCAAATAATGAGTTTTTGATGGTGTAAGCAACACCCTCTCTTCTGATTTTGTCATCAGGTAATTCAAACTTCTGGTTGAATGGCAGCAACTTTTGTAATGGAATGACACCATCGTAATCTTGCAAAGTGATAAAGTATTCCCTGCCAGATCTAAATCTAGACAAGTCAGCAAATAGGTAAGCCAAGTAGTTAAAGTTGGCATGCTTGTTCAAGGATCTGTCATATCCCTTAACAAAGCAATCCATCAAACAATCAATGACCTTAGCACTTTTAAAAATGCTTTTGTCAATGTTGGTGACTTCCTTGTGGGATTCATCAATGTTCAAAATTTCTAGAATACCATCATCTTTGGCTAGATTGCTTAATAGAATACACATTATGTCTGCCGATGTGTTGGAAAGATCAACGATCTTCCATGTTAAGTATTTCAAATAGCCCTTGTCGTTACAGATGATTTCCTTTCTAAGTTCATCATCAGCACATAAGTTGGAAAGAATGGTCACGGACTGCTGAACCATGACTCTTGAGTTCATCTTACTGATGATCTTTAAGTCCGTGATAGCTCTATTATTGTCATATTTGAAAATGTTAGGCTGTTGAGAAAATCCAACAAGGTTTTGTAAAGCGATTTGTTGAACAACAGGTTGATCAGAGTGTAAAAATGATACTAATTCTTCAATTTCAGTAGGCATTGTAGCTATGGGGGGTTTTTTGAGTGAACTTCAAAAACTCTCTCTAATAAATCATATTCTTGAGTTAATCTCAGCTTATGTTAATATAAATCGAAGCCTTGAAAAATGTTTAATATAAATTGAGTGAATTTGTCAACTGAAAAAAAAAAGAAATTCATCGGATATAATATATTACTTGATTGGGAAAATTGACATCGTCATATGAAAATTTCACTAAATCTATTATTTTCTTTTTATTATTTTTTTTATTGAAAAAGTTTATTGATGCAATTACATTAAGTTTAAGTGTAAGCAAATGTAATTGTTATTTGAGGTAAGTATTAAGGCAGCAATTCCAAAGAAAACTAATAATAGTAACATAAATGAGCAGTTCTGGTAGTGTTGTTCTGCAAAACCAAGGTAGTTACATACCACTGTCCTTAATCACAAATCAAGTTGAATCTGCATCTTTGAGCCAGTTTGAGTTTTTCTTGTACAATTTGAGATCCACCAATTACATATCACATGATACATCCATAAATGACTACAGTGTTTTTGTTAATAAAATCATCAAGCTATTGAAGAGTGACGTTGTTTTCACCTCATGGAAGGGGTTGCAATTGATTAACGTTTTATTCACATACAATCCTATAGTGCTATGTTCGTTTTCTAAAGCTATAATTAATGAGCTAGCTGAAAAAGTTGAATTTATCTTCAAGAAGAAAAGATTGAATAAGTCTCAGCAAAGTATCTTATTCTTCAAAGAGCTAATTTTTACACTACAAAACTTGATCAACTTATTGAGAAACAAGGCCATCTTGAGAAGAGAAGTTTTAACTCCTAATCTTGCCCCGATCATTAAGTTGATGGTCAACAAGATAACTGAACTTGAAAACAACGACTTAATAGAAATATTTGTTGATTTTCTAAAAGACTTACTGATCAATAACACTTCTGTATTCAAACCTTACGTCAACAAGTATTACCAATTCTTGTCTACTAGATTATCAATGGAAGGATTGGTACAAGACAAAATTATCGATGGTTTTGTTTACTGTCACCTAATTAACCTGAACTATGACAGCTCATCAGAAAAGAACAATGGAAACAATGCTGATATGAAACATTTAAAAACAAACATCAGTCAGGCTCAATGGAACGAAACTATTGAAGCTATTTTCTCTGAGATGAAAAAAATTATATGTTTATATCAAGACATTTTGAACATTGATGAGTACACCAAAAAGTTGATTGAATCATTGCCAGAAGCTAAGTCTGAAAGTGAAAACATTTTCAAGTTTTTGCCCTTACTGAACTTAGACTTTAACAGAGCAAATTCCTTATTTGAAATTAACAGCAGATTCAGTCTGTTAGCTAAACTACTGGAATGCTTTATTACAGCAGACACTCCTTTCCAAATTAAGTTCAACTCAGCAACAATGCTTAATATCAGTAACATTGCTTTGAACTTGCAAAACTTCAAATTATTGAAGGGTTTGAGAAAAGACAACAATGTTATATCTTGCTTATCTTTGAATTTACTCTCTCTAAGTTATGATGTTGGTTTAAAACTACTAGAAATTTTATTGACTATGAAAGATGGTATCTACTTAATGCCATTTAGCAAGCAAATCATGTCTATGCTTTACAACTTTTTGATTCCTGTATTTAACCAAAACAAAAGTAACAATAAAAACACCAACACTTTTAGTTTAAACAAAGTGATGACCCAAAAACTAAACTTACAAAAATTGTATAAGTTTTTAGTTAACCTGAGTAAAAGCAATGAAGGTATGTTTCTCTCCAACTTAAACTCAGAAGACTTTGAAACATGGAACTCTTTCATGAATTTAGCCATAATCTTACTGAAGGATGATGAAAGTTTGTATTTCAAATTGCAAAATTACACTAATACCGTTGACCAACAGAACAATGCTGGTGGTAAGAAGAAGAAAACCAATTTGATGAAAAAAACAGACACCATTTCAGACATTTACACAACTCCACAAAATTTCTGCTTCAAAAAGCAATCCCCAGCTGCCATCGAAGAGTTGTATAGCTTCTTGATTGATTCAGTTAAGGGAGTCAGAATTTCCACCAATGTCAGAAGCTTGATAGAAAAAGAGGCAATAGTAGACAATAGATTTGAGTTGATGAAGTATCTTGTTTTGAATCCTTCCTTGGAAAGCTCCAATCAATCCATATTACCTATAGTAGCATCCAAAGCCACTGAAGACATAAGATACTGGTTGAAGTCAATAATTCTGCCAAGTTTACCTCAAAATTTTGTTCAGCATTATGATTACCCTAATGACCATCAACATATGGCTGCAGAAAACGAAGAGATGGATCTTTGGGAAGACGATGAAGAAGAAGAGAAGAAAGTCACCGTTGATAGCCAAGAAAACATTGAAGGAGAGCCTAGTTTGAAAAAGCAAAAGCTCACTGATAAAGTAATTGACGTAGCCATTGAAGAACAGCACAGCGAGACCAACAATGTAACCCCTATAGAAATAGACATGTCACAGAAGAAGGAAGACACCATTAAAGTTTTTGATGTTGCTGCTCCTGCTGAAGAAGAGGATGAAGGCAGTGATATTGAAATACCTGATCTAGATCTATCATAAGCCTCTTTATAGTATCTGTGAGATTATATATCGTTAAGTGATTATCGGAGTTTCTACCTCCTGAAGTTTGCCAAAAAAAATTTTTTTTCTTTCCGTTTTTATAAACTATGTGCAAAAAGAACAAATTAGGTTTTATGTTGAAAAATTTTCCTGATGTACATATCAATGCTTTATTAGCTACAAAGCCAACCAAAACAACTAACATATCATACACAAAGTCAAAATGTCAACAGTCTCTCAACAAATACAAGCTAAAATTAACTCTTTGAGCTCAAACTCTGAAGCTCTTGCTCAAGTCAATAACATAATACAAGTCGAAGACCAAAAAAACCAAATACAACAAGAAATACACAACTTTACTAAGCTATGTTTCAACAACTGTATCAACATTAACTCCTCAAACATATTAAATGCTGATTTATCTACAAATGAAAACCAATGTTTAACCGACTGTGTTGGTAGATACTTGGATGTTAACTTACAAATCGTCAAGACTTTGCAAAACAGCAAATAACTGTAGCACCAGGAAAAGATTAAGGACTAAGATTAACGGTAGTTTCATGTATATATTGTCTATAAAATTCAAAATTAGAATTTAGATGTAATGTCACCATTCTTCAAAAGGAAATTCCTAGCTAATATCAACTGAATGAAAAAATATATTGGAATTACAGCTATAATTTTTCCAATATATCGGATATGTCTTTTTGAACATCACTATAGACGTTCTTCAAGTTATCCATGAACTCTTCCATATCAAATCCAGATATGGTCTCTGTTGGGTCAAGTTTGTAGAAAATCACATAGAAAATAATCAAGTCATATTTATACACATCATGAGTGGTGTCGTATAAAGGCAAAACCTTGATAATGTCGTAAATGCGCTTTATTGTTTCCTCGTTCATGCTATTTAGATACTCGGGATACATCTTTAAAGGTTTGAATGCATTCAATACTCTTCGAACATTAACAAAGTATCTACAATCAGCATTGATGTATTCATTTGTTAGTTTCTTCAATATAAAGTTCACCATAGCTAGATTATCTTTTTTGCTCAGCAGCAAAGCTGGTATCATGGTAGATATGACATTTTCCGAGTAGACTATAAGAATTAAATCTTGTTGTTTTTTAAAATCCTTTTCATAAGAGATAGCATAAGTGAAACTTGCAAACAACTCTTTCATTAAAGAATATGAAGTTTGAGCATTAAAATGTGGGGGAATGTAAAAGAAAAATTGCTCAATAATGGGAACAATATTTTCATAGAACTCAGGATCACACTTAAATGTCTTGTTTGTGGAAGAATAAAAATATATGTTCAATAGTCGAAGACCTAATGTTTTAACTTTTATGGATTGCTCATCTAAGAGGTAGGCGTATACTAAGTTTTTCGATAGCGCAAAGTCATCTGTTCTTTTAATGTAAAATTCAACAAGATCCATGTACTTTAGCTGTTGCTTGTAAAAGGTTTCTTCATCTCTTGTGTTTAAATCTGAATAAGTTGTCTTCTGTTTGTTTAAAGCATTTGATTTGGTAGACTTATAAAACAGGTTTTGCCTATAAAGATTGTCTAGCAAGAATCTTCTCACCTCTGTTACAAAATCATTGTCCAAATTTTGAGTGTGTTTTATTCTATTTAAAAGAGCGTCGATTGTGTTCATTGGAAAGTAACATAGGTTACACAATTTGTAACTTATTATAAGAAAACTCAATGGTTAATTTACTTCGCTCTGTAATTTTTCACTACAAAAAACGCCAAGTGGATTTTTTTTTCCTCCCATAAAATGTTCAGCTCAAAATATAGGAAAATGAAATCAAAGTATTTCAAAAAATCCTCAAAATCATCTAATCTTCATTAACTAATTTATTGAGAACCCTCAAGGTATACATAGACAACACATGATAATTATATATTGAAGTATCTGCTAAATCTTTTTTGGGCTTCTTTTGTCAATGGAGAATCATAGTTCAGGTACTTACTAAATAAGGCAATCCCGAACAATTTGTGTGAACAGTTTCCTATTTTTGAGTACTGCTTAGTTTTGTAATCAACATGGAAAAGAGTCAAGGTGTTGTCTTTACTCTTGAAGATGATCAAGTCATCATTGATTAAAACAGATCCGTTTCTCTGCATGGCATCGCTTCTGAAAGTATTTACAGCCTCAACCATAGCTGCAGGTTCTAACTTAGCTTCCTTAGCAGACATAGCAGACCTAATCATTCCTTCTCTCAAGTGTTCAAATGTCGTATCTCTTAATGGTGTTATTCTAGCCATAAACTCAATATTTTCTCTCTCTAAAATATCAACACATAGGTCCTCATCCAGATCCACTTGTTTTATAGAGTTTCTTGTGAAGAAATCATCTAGTTGCTTTATACTTTCAGTGTTGGAGTATATCGATAGAGCATATATTCTGAATTTCATGAATGTCACGGCTCTTACTCCATAAGCTAATAAATCCCATTTTGAGTGATCATTAAAATGGTACTGTGTTTCTATTTCTTTAATCTTTTTATCAATGGTAACACTATCCTCTTTGATTGGTGAGGTACTGTTTTCTATCTTATGAACAGAGTTGAAGTAATATAAATTAGCAGCGGATAACCCACCGATAGTAGCAAAAAACTTAGTTTTTCCTCTAAAAGCCAGCAGCCCTCTAGAGCCCAAAAATCTAGTAAACATAGTTTCTGTAGATGAACACTTAATATGGCCAGTAATTCAAATACCTCTTTCTTTAATTTTCAAACAGAAATTCAATTTAAATGCATTATGAATTGAATTATTGTGTTTTTTGATTGCTCCAATGAAAAAAAAAAGGTGAAATCCAGAATCACTGGGGAAAGTGGATTCTCTTCAAGAGATCTCGTGATCCTTCATCTTAAGCATCAATCAGGATATAATGGGAGATACTTCAATAAAATAAATAACATTCACTTTCTTATATAACTAAAAATAAATCCTATGTGTTATGCTTCACATGAATCATAGAGCTTCCTCATTGATATCGTCGTGGAAGTACTTACCTTCGGTTGTAGGCTTAATAACACCAACTCTTATAACGAAATCACCAAAGTGTTCTCCATCCCACCTTTCCAGAGCCCATCTCTTCAATAGTGGCTTCAAAACACTCAGAATCTCTTCTTCTTTGATACTAGATCTGAACAGCTTATTCAATCTTTGACCGTGATAACCACCACCCAGCATTAAGTTGTATGTGTTTGGAGCTTTACCAACCAATGCAATTTCTGCCAACCAAGGTCTTGAACAACCATTTGGACAACCTGTCATTCTCATAACAACAGAGTCGTGTCTTAGACCTATTTCCTCTAAGTACTCTTCAAGTTTAGTAATCAAAACAGGCAAGTATCTTTCGGATTCTGCCATGGCCAACCCACAAGTAGGTAGTGCAACACAAGCAGAAGAAGATAATCTCAAGCCAGAAAAGTTGGTATTGTCCAACTTGTAAGTTCTCATGAGATCCTTAACAACATTTAAGTGCTCATCCTCAATACCTGATATCAAGACGTGTTGGTTACCAGTCAGTCTGAAGTGACCCTTAGTATTAACACTGGTAAAGTATTCAGCAATCTTTTTGAAACCAGTCTTTTGAGGCAAGTCTGGAGTGTCTTCGACTCTACCATTTTCAATGAAGCATGTGAAATGATTAAAGCCCTCTTCGTCTTTAGCCCAGCCAAAGAAATCAATGTTGGAAGTGATTTCGAATGATCTTTCAGCTTGGAATTTCTTACCCCATAATTCTTCAGTCTTAGCCTTGTATACAGGAATGGTCAAGTCGTCTATGGTGTATTTTAATCTAGCATGCTTTCTGTTGGTTCTGTCACCAAAGTCTCTTTGGACTAACATAACACATTCGATGGCCCTTGGAACATCTTCAGGCAACACAAATCCAAAGGAGGATCCAGTTCTTGGATAGGTCTTAACGTTGTTGTGAGTTGTACCCATACCACCACCTACATACATGTTGTAGCCTTCAACGATTTGAGTACTTGGATTCACAATGGCAATCAAACCCACATCACTTGACCAAACATCAACATCATTGTATGGAGGAACAGCAATATTAACTTTGAATTTTCTTGGTAAGTAAGTTGGACCGTAAATAGGCTCAACATCAACCAATGCATTACCACTTACCAAGGTCTTTTTCTTCTTTGGACCTAGGGTTCTGGATTCAAAGATGGAGTTCCAATTGTCAGCATAATCCCTTTCATCAGAACCTTCTAACCAAATTTCATGGTAGGCTGTGGTTTCTGGTAACAGATATTGAGAAATGGTAGCACCCATGTCAGAAACTTGCTTGTGAACCTTTGCGTTGGATGGTAAAGCTGACACCATGACATTTCTGTTGACATCACCACATGCAGCAACAGTGTCCATCAAAGTGGAATTCATGGCTCTAATAACGTGTTTCAAGTTAGATTTTATAACACCATGCAGTTGGAAAGTAGCTCTAGTGGTGATCTTTACAGTACCATTACCAGATTCATCAGCCAATCTGTCCAATACCAACCATTGCTCAGCATTGGCAATACCACCTGGCAATCTGACTCTGGACATGAAGATGTAATAAGGTTCAAGGCCTTGTGCCTTTCTAACAGCTCTTATGTCTCTTTCATCTTGCATGTAAATACCATGGAACTTGGTTAATTGTTGATCACTAGCAGAAATGGCACCTGTAGAGTCATCTTTCAAACCTTCAGCAATGGTTCCTCTCAAGTAGTTGGATTGAATCTTCATGTCCTCATTGGTTAAAGGCTTTGTTTCCTCAGCACCATCTAGATTGACATTGGCAACACCCAGCTTTTCCCATAAGGCAGCTTCCCATTCGTTGTAGCCGGTTAAGTAGCCATCAGCATCTTGATCATCCCCTAATCCTAGTTCAATTAGAGGTTGAGCACCCAAAACATTGAACACTTTCCACAAATCTTTAGCTGGCTTGTTGTAATAATGAGCATCTTCCTTTCTTGGCCAATATTTGGAGTCACCTAACCCAAAGACAGAGAAGTTCAAATTGGGTAAGTCCATACCATCAACCTGAGCAGCCTTTAAGGCTTCAATAAAATTTTTACCATCTTGTGGGAACTCACCTTGACCAGCAGTGGAAGAAACAAATACAACATTGCCTAATCCATTCAAGGAACTTATGGAATCTATAGTTTCCATGGAGGCAGAAATACCCTTCAAGCCTCTTGAAGTAGCTCTAGCAGCTAATCTCTTAGCCAATGCACTGGCGTTACCACCATCAGAACAGTAAAAGACAGTTAATGGAGGACCGGACAACCCATTGATCAAATCATTGAATGCATCATCGGCATTCTTTTGAATTTTACTTGTTATGACATCAGATTTGGACTTGTTCAAACTTTCTTGTAAGTATTTAGGTATGGATTCACTCAACAAAGTCAATTTGTTTTCTTTTTCTAAGAACTTCTTTAATTGTTCATTCAAGAAGTTTGACTTTAGTGTGAAGTTTTCCAAGTTCTTGGACTCATTGTTAGGATTGTAGTTATACAATGGCCAGTATCCAGACTCAACACCTATCTTAGTATCTTTCAAAATTTGTAATGGAGAGGCACTTTCTGTTTGATATGGCAAGTAGGCTAAAACTACGGAAGGACCATCGAATTCAGCAGCTTCACTAACAGAAGAAATCAAATGAGTGTAGGAGGCGTAGGCAGCCACGGAAGCTACATAGGCATTTCCAAAGTTCATTGCGTATAAACCAACATCCTTTTTTCTTTGACCGATACTATTAACTACAGAATTTTCGGACTTGACCTTTGAGTCTATAATCAATAAGTTCAAATTTGAATTGCTAACGAGTAAGTTATGAACACCGGAGTTACCAAGATCAAAAGACCAGGAGTCACTACCAATCAACCAATAGCTCTTGACCAAGTAGTCATTCAAGCTAAAGAATTCCTTAATGATTGGTGAGTTGGTGGACTTTAAGTAGTCAAACAGCTTGGTAGCAACAGCGTTGATTTCAGAGATTTTTTTTTGACCATAAAAACCAGACTTGATCAAAGTCACGTACTCACTGATTAAATCATGATTTTCGAATTGGATAAGTCTTTGTATCAACAACTCTTTTCTTTTTTTGATATGCAAAAACTTACCAACACCATATTCTGGGGAGGTGTTTTTCAAAGCAGAAAGATCATCGTAGTTGTTGTTCAATACTTCCAAGGATTCCTTATCGAAGACTTGGTTCAAAACCTTGTAGTAACATTGTTCCAAGCTTAAAACCTTAAGGGTGATACTGTTTTTGTACTTTGGAGTGTAAACTTCTTCAGCATAAAACAGGGCATTCTTTTCAAGATTTAAGATGATTTGATTAAATATATCAGCCAATGGAACATCGTTGAATGTTTGGAAGTTGGATAGCAATTGGAAATATTCATTGACATGAGCAACTTCTAGGTATGGCTCAAGTAATGGTGATAAAGGAGTGTTGATTGAGTCTTGGGAATAAACAATGAACTTGTCACCTGAATCTGTAAATATTGATTGTAAGAATGGTAAACCGTCCAAAATGATGCTTTCTGAAGAAACAAAAATCAGATAAAGATTTTCATTGGCATCTATCTTTTTTTGTTCATTCAGGTATTCATTCAGATTTTCAAAAGGTGATTGCTGCTCATAGATAGTTTTGATTTGCTTGTTTCTTAAACTTGGGTTGTTTGATAAACTAGATTGGAAAACAACACTAGTTTCTTTATTTTTTGCAATGTGGAAGATATCTTTAATGGGAAAGGTACCTTGCAAGGAGTTCAAAAACGAAACTTGTGTTTCTGTTCTCTTGAAGCTCATACTGTGTAGAGGCTATTTGGTGTAATGTTTGTTTTGGTGATTATCTAAACCCCTTTTATTATTTTTTAATTTCTTTACAGAAAGTAGTAAGATGAATAAATAGATAATAATGAAGGATTAATCTATTGATGAAATATA